>SJYX01002934.1:0-59509 GCA_006410675.1 Oreotragus oreotragus | reverse complement strand
ACCCAATCAAAAAGTGGGCCAAAGAACTAAATAAACATTTCTCCAAAGAAGACATACAGATGGCTAACAAACACATGAAAAGATGCTCAACATCACTTATTATCAGAGAAATGCAAATCAAGACCACGATGAGGTACCATTTCACACCAGTCAGAATGGCTGCGACCCAAAAGTCTACAAGCAATAAATGCTGGAGAGGGTGTGGAGAAAAGGGAACCCTCTTAAACTGTTGGTGGGAATGCAAACTAGTCCAGTAATCTTGATTGCAGCTTTTAACTCATCCAGCCCAGCATTTCGCATGATGTATTCTGCATAAACTTAAATAAACAGGGTGACAATATACAGCCTTATCATACTCCTTTCCCAATTTTGAACCAGTCAGTTTTTCCATGTAAGGTTCGAACTGTTGCTTTTTGACCCACATACAGGTTTCTCAGGAGGCAGGTAAGGTGGTATTCCCATCTCTTGAAGCATTTTACACAGTTTGTTATGACCCACACAGTCAAAGGCTTTTGCGTAGTCAATGAAACAGAAGTAGATGTTTTTCTGGAATTCCCTTGCTTTCTCTATGATTCAACAGATGTTGGCAATTTGATCTCTGGTTCCTATGCCTTTTCTAAACCCAGCTTGTAAATCTGAAAGTTCTCGATTCAAGTACTGCTGAAGTCTAGCATGAAGGATTTGAGCATAACCTTACTAGCATGGGAAGTGAACACAGTTGTCTGAGAGTTTGAACATTCTTTTGTTTTTAATNATCTCTGGTTCCTATGCCTTTTCTAAACCCAGCTTGTAAATCTGAAAGTTCTCGATTCAAGTACTGCTGAAGTCTAGCATGAAGGATTTGAGCATAACCTTACTAGCATGGGAAGTGAACACAGTTGTCTGAGAGTTTGAACATTCTTTTGTTTTTAATATAAACTTATTTATTTTATTTGGAGGCTAATTACTTTACAGTATTGTATTGGTTTTGCCATACATCAACATGAATCTGCCACGGTGTACACATATTCCCCATCCCAAACACCCCTCCCACCTCCCTCCTCATACCATCCCTCTGGGTCAACCCAGTGCACCAGCCCCGAGCATCCTGTATCATGCATCGAACCTTGATTGGCATTCTTTAGCACTACCCTTCTTTGGAATTGGGATGGAAACTCAAATGCAGTACCTAGATATAATATAAGGAGAAATTTCATAGGTTTCATCCAATTTCTTCAAATAGTAATATTTGAAAAACTATAATATAATGTCACAACTAAGATGTTGATACTGATATAATCTACTGAACTTATTCAGAATTCCTCAGTAAATTCATTGTAATGGGTATGTGTTTATTTAGTGCTGCCTATAAGGAAGATTGAGCGCTGAAGAGCTGATGCTTTTGAATTGTGGTGCTGGCGAAGACTCTTAAGAGTCCCTTAGACTACAAGGAGTCAACTAGTCAATTCTAAAGGTGATCAATATTCTAAAGGAACATTCATTGGAAGGACTGTTGATGAAGCTTAAGCTCCAATATTTTGGCCACCTGGTGGGAAGAGCTGATTCACTGGAAAAGACCGGATGCGAGGAAAGATTGAAAGCAAAAAGAGAAGGGGGTGACAGAGGATGAGATGGTTGGACAGCATCACTGACTCAGTGGCCATAAGTCTGAGCAAACTCTGGGAGACAGTGGAGGACGGAGGAGCCTGACCTGCTGCTGTCCATGGGGTTGCAAAGAGTCAGACACAACTTAGTGACTGCACAACAAGTCTGCAGCCCTATTGGGTAACNGAGAATAGCACTGAAATATGTATACTATCATGTAAGAAACGAATCACCAGTCTATGTTTGATGCAGGATGCAGGATGCTTGGGGCTGGCGTATGGGGATGATCCGGAGGGATGATGTGGGGTGAGAGGTGGGGGTGGGGGGTTCATGTTTGGGAGTTCATGTACACCAGTGGTGGATTCATGTCAATGTATGCCAAATCCAATACAGTACTGTAAAGTAAAATAAAGTAAAAATAAAAAGTTTTTAAAAAAAGTAAAAAAAAAAAAAAAGACAGGAGAACTCCAAGTAAAAACTATGTGATGTTAAGAATTAGAATTTACTACTCATCAGACTAAAGGAATTATATTAATCAAACTATTGCCTTTAGAGATTCTTGGCTTATTCTTATCTGACTTTTTGTTAATCATTGTGATTCAGCAGAATTAGAGAAAAACTGTATTTCCGTTAACGTGCAAAGCATTTTCAAAATGTGATTCTATGGACTGAACCTATGTTGCACTTTTAATTCTGAGCACATAACTATTTATAATTTTTTGTGTATCCTTGCTCTATTCAGTTAACCTTGCTGAGTTTCAATTTCATTATATGCATAAAAGAAGATAATAAGACTGACTTTTCGCCCTTAACAGAGGATAATATTTGAAAGAGGGTTGTAAATAGACAATCATTTAAAATGTAATGAAAGCCAACTTCAGAAGATAAAGATCCCTAAGATATAAAAATTGAGTTTTCTGAGGAATTGTCAGGGACAGTGAAAAATCAACAGAAAAAGGCTGTTAATTTTTGTAAGATTTGTTTATACTCTTCTCTACTGCCGACGTATAAACAAATTCAATAATTCAATTCAATTTCTTTCAGGGGATCCTTTATTAAATCATGGAACTATATTTCAACTAATATAAATCATAGAGGTCACCTCATACAAGGGATAGTGCTGATCACATTAACATTAATCTATTTAAAATACACTGTATGTATGCCAAAACTGCATTATTGTATTTTTCTAAAAAAATGCTCTGATGTTACTGCAAAGAAAGCAATATTGCCAATAAGAGTCCAGAAGAAATAATAAAAGTTATTGAAAAACTAGGAAATGGGAAGGTGAAGAGGAGGGTAGCACAGTACAGTGCAAAGTTAAAGGACAGTTTACAAGCTGCACAAATGGTATAAATACAGGGTTTGGGCAATGGTTTAAATTTTATTGACATCACTACCTTTTAAAATAATTATATCACTGATATTAACAAATAACACAAAAAACATAGTGTTCCAAGTCCTTATATTTTTAAGAGCATTCTTTGTTTTTTTCTTCTAAGAATCCTTTCTTTCTATGAAAATACTGGGTGACAGTTGCTTACCTTGCACAACTCCAATGACATTCATTTCCAACCTACCTCTGCTCTGTACAAGAAACATTTATTCCTAGTAGTGGACCATCACTCTGAAATGTTTTAATTTTGAAGCCCCGAACTCGGAATTTCTCCTAACCTGTCATACCTTGTTTTCATTGGCTCCATTTCCCACACTCCCTGGGTCCCCCTGGTCGATATGGCTTCTGCACTGCTTTGTCTTCTAAGCTGCTCCGAAGCCTACAGGTTGTCACTTTAACCAGTTTCTCATCAGTATCTCAGAAGCCTGCCCAGCACCTACCACTTTATTCAACTGCTGGTATTCAGTATATTTCACAATTTATTTTCCCACTTTGACCCATAGGCTGTCAAAGCAGAGCCAAAAGAGACTCATTTCACCTCAAATTCTTCTACTCCAAACAATGACAAACAGTTAACACTTATATCTTTTTTAAAAATTAAAAATTAGTTCATTCATAAGAAATCATTTTCTTGAAAAATACACACAAAGAAATACAAATGAGAATTAAAATGACTAAAATTCCACTATCCAAAGATAATTATTATCAACATTTTGATTAACATACTTCCTTTCACTCTCCAATGTTGAAAACAGAATTTTAGTGCTAACCCGATATACCAGTATTTTCCTGTAAGTTTTGAATTTGTTTCCATGCTTATAAAGAACCACCTACTTTGAGTTATTAAAATATCCACCATTTTTATTTTCTTTATTTTCATAATTTTGTTTTTATAGTTAAATCTCTGAGTCACTTGCTAATTTTTGATATGAAGAATAAGGAAAAGCTTAGACTTTATTATTTTTACAAGGTTAGACTGGTTTTTAACAACTGTAAATTGTCAACAATTTTACAAGTTTGATCCAATATTACATACTGAAAAATCTATCCCTCCTTTTTCTGATCCTTAAAATCTTCCTCATCAAATAATAAGTTTTTATATTTACTCAAATCTATGTCTGAACTATGTACTTTGATCTTCTGATCAGTCAGCCTGGTTATGTTACCAACCCATGAGACTGTAACTATTGCAACCTTGTTATATGTTTTAATATTTGATCAAGCACAGTTTTCCTCATTATTCTCCTTTGCAGACCACTGTTAAAATTTTAATTATATAATTTTATTATTTGAATCTTAATTAAAATTAGCTTTGGTTTTATAGCTCCCTTTTGGACTCGCAGCTGTTTTTGTTCAATTTTCCACTTCTTTCAAATTCTTTACCCTTCAACAATTTTCTTCGCTGTCAGCAAATTCAGTCACCTCATTGTATGAAGAATGTGGAAGCTGTTTATCCTGAAATTCTTTACCTTCCCAAGCTCCCTCTCAAGGCGTCTCTTAAACTCTCACCTTGGTACTTTCTCTTCTTCTGTAAGAAGGAAGAGTGTCTCCTTTCTATGTCTAACTTCACTGCAGCATCTTTGGTTTTATGTCTCCCATCTCTTTAGAAAATCTTGTCCACCTGAACTCTTCTCCAAGTATACTTTTTATTTATTTATTTTTTTTTCTTTTCAGTCATCATTTTCTTTTTTTTTATTTTTTATTTTTAGAGCTTCCATTTTACTTTATTTTACTTTACAGTCCTCTATTGGTTTTGGCATACATTGACATGAATCTGCCACGGGTGTACACAAACTCCCAAACATGATCCCCCCTCCCACCTCCCACCACACATCATCCCTCCGGATCATCCCCATGCACCAGCCCCAAGCATCCTGCATCCTGCATCGAACATAGAATTTTACTTTCCAGCTCATAAACAAGCTAAAATTTCCCTCCTTTTCCCTCGTGAGCCTCTCCTCCCCAGTGCCTTCCCTGGCCCCAAGCTCTTCCCTGTCATATGTCTTCAGTGCCCACCTCAGGTTCCATCTCCTGTACTTCCCCCATCCTTCTACCTCCCACTACATTCTACTGTTGGTGTTCTTTCTTCTAGTTGTACACTTACCCCCTCTGCAGTCTCAACTATTCCCACAATTCAAACTATGACATCTCTGCATGACCCCAAAATTAAACCCAGAATCAAAGAGTATTAAACCTGTGAGTAATCTTACCTACAATCCTTCAAAACAGTTGCTTTACGAATGAGCAAAATAAGAAAGGATTTATTCAAGTTTGGAGTATAATCAAATAAAAAATAGTTTTCTGACTGTAAACCTCACTTGTCTCCTACTTCAGGCATACATGTTTAAACTCCTTCTGGAATATCTCTCCCTATAACTCTTCTTGGTTCTGCAAGTTCGTCCAACACTTTTGCCTATAGATTCAAGTCCAAAACTTCTAAACACAGCATTTAATGTCCTCTGAACTCACTACTCTCCACCTTTCTGTACTATCTCCTATTAAGCTTTTTTATATACACTATATTCCAAACAATCTGGTCCTTTCCTAATCTGGGATACCTATTCTTTTCTCAGTCCTGTCTGACTGCTGGTGACCCCATGGACTGTAGCCCACCAGGCTTCTCCACCCATGGGATTTCCCAGGAAAGTATACTGGAGTAGGTTGCCATTTACTTCTCCAGGGGATCTTCCCAACCCAGGGATTGAACCTGGGTCTCCTGCATTGCAGGCAAACTCTGTCTACTTTTAACCTGTTCCTAAACTAAGACTGGAGTATATCGTATATCATTTAGTTCACTATCACTTTACTCCTATCATTTAATTCACATTATTTCTCTCACCTGAAACATTCTTTTCTTTCACCACTTCTTTCATTGTCACCTAATGAATCCCTATGCATCACCTAAAGTTCAACACAAGTGACAACTATATGAGTCTAGTCTGAAGACCTTTTTGTTCTGTTATTCAGAATATACTATTTCCCTACATTAAGCTCCAATATCACATTATATCTCTCCCATGGCATTCATATTTTGACTTGCATTGCAGTTATTTGTGTATTATTTCATTTCACTGAGTTCAGATCAGTTCAGTTGCTCAATCGTGTCTGACTCTGCGTGGCCTCATGGACTGCAGCACACCAGGCCTCCCTGTCCATCACCAACTGCCGGAGTTTACTCAGACTCTTATCCATTGAGTCAGTGATGCCATCCAACCATCTCATCCTCTGTCATGCCCTCCTCCTCCCACCTTCAATCTTTCCCAGCATCAGGGTCTTTTCAGATGAGTCAGTTCTTCGCATCAGGTGGCCAAAGTATTGGAGTTTCAGTTTCAACATCAGTCCTTCCAATGAATATTCAGAACTGATTTCCTTCAAGATTGACTGGCTAGATCTCCTTGCAGTCCAAGGGACTCTCAAGAGTCTTCTCCAATACCACAGTTCAAAAGCATCAATTCTTCGGTGCTCAGCTTTCTTATAGTCCAACCCTCACATCCATACATGACTACTGGAAAAATCATAGCCTTGACTAGATGGACCTTTGTCACTAGTAACTTATAAACTTCATGAGGTCAAATATTTCTCTTCATAGCATACACATCTTTTTGGTCATAGCTTACTATCAAAAGTGTTAACATTAGGTAACAAACTAAAATGGCTTCCTTACTTTCATCATCATCTTTATTCTGCAGTTCTAAAGGATTTGGTAAAGTTTCACTATATTTAGTTAAATATATCTTATTTCATATAATTCTATCTGATTAGGCTAATAAAAGCAAAATCTTCATATGCTTCTAGAAATATACAAAGACCAAAATTCTTTTGTTAATATCATAACAAGAAACTAAGATCGTGGTATCTGGTTTCATTCAGTTCAGTTCAGTCGCTCAGTCATGTCCGACTCTTTGTGACCACATGAATCGCAGCACGCCAGGCCTCCCTGTCCATCACCAACTCCTGGAGTTCACTCAGACTCATGTCCATCGAGTCAGTGATGCCATCCAGCCATCTCATTCTCGGTTGTCCCCTTCTGCTCCTGCCCCCAATCCCTCCCAGGATCAGAGTCTTTTCCAATGAGTCAACTCTTCGCATGA
Source organism: Oreotragus oreotragus (assembly GCA_006410675.1). Lineage (NCBI taxonomy): Eukaryota > Metazoa > Chordata > Mammalia > Artiodactyla > Bovidae > Oreotragus > Oreotragus oreotragus. The sequence continues at coordinate 52,438 of SJYX01002934.1, read as the reverse complement.
GGTGGCCAAAGTACTGGAGCTTCAGCTTTAGCATCATTCCTTCCAAAGAAATCCCAGGGCTGATCTCCTTCAGAATGGACTGGTTGGATCTCCTTGCAGTCCAAGGGACTCTCAAGAGTCTTCTCCATCAACACAGTTCAGAAGCATCAATTCTTCAGCGCTCAGCCTTCTTCACAGTCCAACTCTCACATCCATACATGACCCCAGGAAAAACCATTGCCTTGACTAGACGGACAAGAAATAGAAGGGGGAAAAGTGGAAACATTAACAGATTTTATTTTCGTGGGCTCCAAAATAGCTATAGACAGTGACTACAGCCATGAAATTAAAAGATGTTTGCTTCTTGGACAAAAAGCTATGACAAACCTAGATAGCATATTAAAAAGCATAGACATCACTTTTCCAACAAAGGTCCATATTGTCAAAGAAATAGTTTTTCCAGAAGTCATGTATAGATGTCAGATTTGGGCCATAAAGAAGGCTGAGCACCAAAGAACTGATTCTTTTGAATTGTGGTTCTGAGAAGAATCTTGAGAGTCCCTTGGAAAACAAGGAAATCATACCAGTCAATCCTAAAGGAAATCAACCCTGATTATTCATTGGAAGGACTGATGCTGACGCTGAAGTTCTAATCCTTTGGCCACCTGATGTGAAGAGCCCCCTTATTAGGAAAGACCCTGATGCTGGGGAAGATTGAAGGCAGAAGGAGAAGGAGGCAACAGAAAACACGATGGTTGGATGGCATCACTAATTCAATGGACATGAGTTTGGGCAAACTCTGGGAGATAGTGAAGGACAGGGAAGCCTAGCATGTGACCATGAGTTTGCAAAGAGTCAGATATGACTTAGTGAATGAACAACAACAATATCACACACTTGGATGACTTAGGAAGCATAATCCATCTATTGAGGGGAAATACTTTTTAATTGCCAAAACTATTGAGAAGTATATCTGCTTCCTATTGCAGCTGCAACATTACACCACAAACTTAGTGACTTAAAACAGCACACATTTATTATCATAATTCTAAAGGGCAAAAACTCAGTATCAGTTTCCTTGGTTAAAATCAGGGTATTGGCAAATCTGGTTCCTTCTGCAAAGGAGAAAAATCTGTTTCCTCCTCCTTTCCAACCTCTGGAGGAAACCAACATTCTTTGGCTCATTGCTCCTTCCTTCATTTTCAGTCAGCAGTGTAGTGTTTTCCCTCTTCTCCAACCTCTGCTTCCACCTTTTTATCTTTTCTCTTTCTCTCACTCTGATACTGCTGCCTCTCTCTAAAAAGAATCCTTCTGATGACATTGGGCCCACCCAGACAATTCAGGATAATCTCCCATGTCAAGATTCTTAACTTAAGCCCATGTTTGAAGGCCCTTTTACAGTGTAAAGTAACATATTTACAGGCTCCAGGGATTAGGACAGACATGCATATCTTTGAGGGAACAATTATTCAGTTTACTGTAAGAAGAATATTAAAGAATATTGAGAATGCAAGGAATATTAAAATCTTGAGGAAAATGAAAGGTCTAAACACAAGCATTACAACCACATTTCTAGAGCATCATGTTCCCCAGGTGATAGAAGAACTCTAAACAGGACGGGAACAGCAAAATGTGACTCAGTGGCAAGACTCACAAAAAGGAAAAAAATAATAGGAAGCTGGGGAACAGGAGTGGTATTTCTAGGCAAGCTACATCGACCATCTCCCACTGATTCTGTTCTTTTCTTTGACCGATAAATCAGCCAAGATGAGAAGCACTGCACACAGTCAACAAAATAGACAGTGCTGAGCAGAGGAAAGACAGAACGTATGGACACCATGAGAAGTGTTTGCAGATACTGCCATCCCAAAGTGGGGAAATCCTATCATATGGTCTGAATGTTGGTGACACCTAAAATTCACCTTGAGGGTTGAAATTCTAACCCCCGAGGTGATGGTATTAGGAGGTGGGTCCTTTGGGAGGTGAATAGGCATAAGGACAGAGCCACCCTGAATAGGATTAGTGCTTTTATGAAAGAACCAGATAAAAAGCTCTTGCCCCTTCCACCAACAGAGGACACTGTGAAAAGTGGCCATTTACAATCTTGAACTCCTAGCCCTCAGAACTGTGACAAACAGATGCTGCTAATTTATAAGCCACCCTGTCTATGGTATTTTGTTATACTAGCCCAAATGGAGTTAAAATAAACACCAAGCAGTAACAATCATAGTAAAGGAATGATAACTACCTGAGGTAGTTAATTATTACTACTTAGTTCCCTTTGCCATTTGCAGATACCATTCAAGATGCCCCAGAGCGGAGAGTTCTGGTGGACCCAGGACGTGTGGGAGTTCAACAAGACTCAGAGAGTCCAAGAAAATCATGTTACCTTTATAACTAAGTGGGAATGTTGATAGCCCTGAGAGGTCATACTACCCATTTAAACCAGCACTTATTTAAATGCAGAAATAAGGCAACAGTGTTCTCAGAATCAGAAATAACAAAGGAAAGTCATCATTAAAAAAAAAAAGGCTCAATGGTTTAAAAAAAATTATTTTGTTTTTGGCTATGCTAGGTCTTCATTGCTATGCACAGACCTTTTCTAGTTGTGGCGAGTGAGGGCTACTCTCTAGTTGCAATGTGCAGACTTCTCACTCTTGTGACTTCTCTTTTTGCAGAGCACAAGCTCTAGGGTACATGAGCTTCAGTAGTTGTGGCTCACAGGCTTCCGGTGGCATGTGGAATCTTCCTGGACCAGGGTCGAACCCACATCCCCTGCATTGGCAGGCAGGCTCTTAACCACTGAACCAGCAGGGAAATCCTGTCATATCCTCCTTACTCATGTTACTTCCCTGTGTTAACTGGCCCTTTATGCCGAAAATAATCACAAAGAAGGAAAAGGAAAGATGGGACAATCCATTTTAGTAGAAAGGACAATTCCTTTTTCCCTTTAATTTGAAAAGATACATGCACCCTATGTTCATAGCAGCACTATTTACAATAACCAAGACATGGAAGCAATCTAGATGTCCGCCAACAGACAAATGGATAGAGAAAACAGTATATATTGGCCAATATTTGCTTACTCAGCCAAAAAAATGAAATAATGTCATTTGCACCAACATGGACCTAGAGATTATTATACTAAGTACAGTAAATCATAAAAAAAAGACAAATATCATATGATATCACTTATGTGTGGAATGTAAAAATCTATACAAATAAACTTCTGTAGGAAAGAGACACAGACTTTTAGACATAGAAAATAAATTTATGGCTACCAAAGGAGAAAAGTTGCAGGAAGGATAAATTAGAAGTTTGGAATTAGCAGATACAAACTACTGTATATAAAATAGATAAATGACATGGTACCATTTTCTTTTTATCCCTTCTTATCAGTAAGCTGAAGATAGAGGATATTGATAGAAAGTATGACTATCAAAAAGTGATATAGAAACAGCAAAGCTAGTTTTGAGTAGCATTCCCACTATTCTGACAGGAATAAACACATATGCATGTATGAACTATAAAATATGAACTGTGTGACTTTAGTGATTCCACACAGGAGTTAAATGCTTTAAAATCTGCATTAAAACAGATAATGTACAAGGTAAAGATGAACAACAAAATTCATGCAAGTGATTTAAATTTTTAACTTTTTCTTGACTTGAGCTTCCCTTGTGGCTCAGTGAGTTAAGAATCTACCTGGAAAGTGGGAGACCTGGGTTCAGTCTCTGGGTTGGGAAGATCCCCTGGAGAAGGGAAAGGCTACCCACTCCAGGATTCTGGCCTGGAGAATTCCATGGACTTGACTTACAGTGACATTAAATAGCAAATAGAACATATCATGATAAAAAACCATGAAAGGAAGGGGGAAAAAAAAACTTTATATATTAGTANGGGTTCAGTCTCTGGGTTGGGAAGATCCCCTGGAGAAGGGAAAGGCTACCCACTCCAGGATTCTGGCCTGGAGAATTCCATGGACTTGACTTACAGTGACATTAAATAGCAAATAGAACATATCATGATAAAAAACCATGAAAGGAAGGGGGAAAAAAAAACTTTATATATTAGTACCTTTAGCAGGATTTTCCGTTCTTTTGGGGCAAGAGGTATCATGTTTTCATTTTGCACTGGACTCCCCAAATTGTGTATGACCCGGCACACCCAGGAGCTGATTGGTTTGAGCATAAGATAATTGATTTAGGATTTGATTGTCTGGAGATCAAAACCTTGAAGAAATTCAATCATATTTCTGCTGTCCTCTCCTGAACATAGCTTAGTTTGAAACCTTCACTGCTTCCTGCATCACTCAAGACTCAAAGCTTTCTTTGTTCTGCCTTAAAACTCTAGGTAATCTGCCTCTTTCCATACATAAAAAAATTATATTCTCTCTTCTTATGTTTCCTTGACTCTGCAACCTTTGGTTCCAGGTCACTAAGCCACAGATTACCCTCTCTCATATTAAAGTAGGGTGCTGGCATGTGTGACATGCTGAACCCTGTGTTCAAGTGTCTGAATAAATCTTTTGTGGCCTTAATTACAGGTGAGACCATGTTAAATTTAACTCCAACAGATGTTCTCTATGAAAATGTGACACCTGATCATTTCAATGGAGATGTTGAAATGCAAACATTTCCGTGGTAGAAACTGAAAACTCCTGAAAGCTGACCACAATTTACAAGCTTGCAGTACTTTAGTGGCATTATTTTTAAAAATAAAGTAGGAAGGACAGTATATGAATTTACTTCTGAGAGCAGTGTTGTATTGCTTTACACTTCAAATTATGGATAAAACACTCTTCTCCTAGAGCCCAGATTTCCAAAATTGTCTCAGGGGTCATCAAAGAGAACTAGATCAAGGATTCCTGTTGAACAAAACTCCAAACCCCTTCCTATACCACCTTTCCTCCAGGCATAGCAGCTCCTTGTGATAAACTAGACTCCTGTAAAAGCTTTTGTTTGAAGTAACTATCTCGAGACTTAAATGAAAACACAGCAAATAACAAAACTCTCCCCATTACTTCACAGAATGACCTGATCTTTACAAGACAAATGGAATCAAAGATAAAGTGAACATGAAGTGTTTTCTAAATAAAACACATTTCTTCTTTTAGCAACTATTTTTATAAGCTCACCACTGACAGACTAACTGAAATGATGCATTTTATACTTCTTTCTTCTTAAATGGAGATGTTTAAGTTATCTTAAAAATTAGGATCATTGGAAGGAAGTATAACATAATGATCCTCCAGGAAACATTGTACATTACAGGCCATCTGTCCCCTCACTAAAGGGATTCACAAGAGCATAATATGTAGTATTGAGTTAGGGTCTATATTTTGCCTTTTTCCTGCCAATTTTGTAAGTATCATACTTATGTTCAATTTATTATAAATTTACCACGTATTTAGTTTATTAATCCAACACTGGGCTTCCTTGGCAGCTCGGTGGTAAAGAACTGGCCTGCCAAGGCAGGAAATGTGGGTTCGATCCCTGGGTCCAGAAGATCCCCTGGAGAAGAAAATGGCAACCTACTCCAGTATTCTTGCCTGGGAAATCCCATGGACAGACGAGCCTGGTGGGTTCCAGTCCATGGGGTTGCAAAAGAGTGGGACATAACTTAGAGACTAAAAAAACAACAATTTGAAACTATATTAGATTGACTTGGCATTTAAAAGCAAGAAATAATTTGCAAAGTCCCTACAATTCCAATTCAAACATTCCACTTAATTACTCAGTTCCCCAGGTATTAGATGTAGCAATGTAGGTTACATAGAGTGTACATGAATGTGCAAATTAACTTTTAGAAATCCTTAACACACACACACGCACACACACACAAAACTATTGAAAAAGCAGTTGAAATTGAAAGCAATTCTTCCTTTTAACACACACTGTTTTTAAGGCAGGTAATGTCCCTATTTATTTTAAGGTTCTGACAAAGAATGGACAGGTATGGGTCTTCAAGGGAGCACAGCCTCTGGCCCTCCTAGACCCTTGTATCTCCTTTTTTTTTTTTTTTTAATTAGGGCACAGTTGCTTTACAATGTTGTGTTAGGTTCTGCTCTACAATGAAAATCAGCTGTATGTATACATATACCTCCTCCCTCTTAGATTTCTCTCCCACCTGCCTCCATCCCACCCCTCTAGGTCATCACAGAGCACCGAGCTGAACTCCCCGAACTATACAACAGCTTCCCACTAGCTATCTATGTTACACATGGTAGTGTATATATCGGAGAAGGCAATGGCACCCCACCCCAGTACTCTTGCCTGGAAAATCCTATGGACGGAGGAGCCTGGTGGGCTGCAGTCCATGGGGTCGCTAACAGTCGGACAGACTGAGCGACTTCACTTTCACTTTTCTCTTTCATGCATTGGAGAGGGAAATGGCAACCCACTCCAGTGTTCTTGCCTGGAGAATCCCAGGGACGGGGGAGCCTGGTGGGTCACACGGAGTCAGACACGACCGAAGTGACTTTGCAGCAGCAGTGTGTATATGTCCATGCTGCTCTCTCAACTCTTCCCACCCTCCCCATCACCCACTGTATCCACAAGTCCACTCCCTACCTCTGTGTCCCTATGCCTGCCCTCAAATAGGTTCACCTGGATCATTTTTCGAGATTCTGCATATATGCAGGTATATATGATATTTGGTTTTCTCTTTCTGACGTGTTCACTCTGTATGACAAACTAGAGCCTTGCAGAACTGTCAGCCACCAGTCAGAGACAAACACGTTCAGGAATGCAGATCCATCCAGAGCTTCTCCTGCAGTTTATGCAAGATGAAGTTCCTGCTCTCCAGCTGATACACCAAATGGGGACTTCCTCATCAGCTAGGTATTATAATCCAACTGAATGCCAACAAAGCAAAAGTACTTTAATTTTTTCTTCTACCAAAAATTCCATGGACAGAGGAGCCTGGCAGGCTATAGTCCACAGGGTGACAAAAATTCAGATATGACTGAGCATGCACACACGAGTTGGAAAAATACTCTAGATTGTGAAAATCTAGGACCCAGAATGACCTAGCATTCCCTCCCATATCACAGGGTGCTGAGATTCTAAACTATGATTTGGAGGCATTCCAATAGCATACTTTTGGACATTTTTCTTAATAATGTTTTAAAATACCATAAACTAGGTGTCAAAGTTAAGCTGTGTAAACACTGGATGCTTCCCATAGTATTAATGTTATTTGTCACTCCTTTGTAGTCATAAATTAAATTTTGCATTTCCATATTTCTTTACAACAAAGATCTCCAAGTTCTCACCAATCTTATTTTTTATATTTCTTTATGTTGCAAAAGTCACATGTTCTTTAAAGATTTTAGCAAATAACAGTAAATAAAAAGTAGAAAATAACATTTAACGAAAAGAGATAACTCTACAACTGTTCAACATCTGTTTCCTTCTAGTATTTTTCCAATGCATAGTTAAATAAATAATTTTTTTAATAAATAAGCTAAAACACTTAAAATGGTTTAAAAGGTAAGCACTATGTTATGTGTTTCTCTACTACAATAAGAAATTTCTAACAGTCTGAATGCAGAGTTCCAAAGAATACCAAGGAGAGACAAGAAAGCCTTCCTCAGTGATCAATGCAAAGAAATAGAGGAACACAACAGAATGGGAAAGACAGAGATCTCTTCAAGAAAATTAGAGATACCAGGGGAATTTCATGCAAAGATGGGCTCAATAAATGACAGAAATGGTAGGGACCTAACAGAAGCAGAAGATATTAACAAGAGGTGGCAAGAATACACAGAACTGTACAAAAAAGATCTTCATGACCCAGATAATCAAGATGATGTGATCACTCACCTAGAGCCAGACATCCTGGAATGTGAACTCAAGTGGACCTTAGAAAGCATCACTATGAACAAAGCTAGTGAAGGTGATGGAATTCCAGTTGAACTATTTCAAATCCTGAAAGATGATGCTGTGAAAGTGCTGCACTCTATATGCCAGCAATTTTGGAAAACTCAGCAGTGGCCACAGGACTGGAAAAGGTCAGTTTTCATTCCAATCCCAAAGAAAGGCAATGCCAAAGAAAGTTCCAACTACGGCACAATTGCACTCATCTCACACACTAGTAAAGTAATGCTCAAAATTCTCCAAGCCAGGCTTCAGCAATACATGAGCCATGAACTTCCAGATGTTCAAGCCGGTTTTAGAAAAGGCAGAGGAACCAGAGATCAAATTGCCAACATCCACTGGATCATAGAAAAAGCAAGAGAGTTCCAGAAAAACATCTACTTCTCCTTTATTGACTATGCCAAAGCCTTTGACTGTGTGGATCACTATAAACTGTGGAAAATTCTGAAAGAGAAGGGAATACCAGACCACCTGACCTGCCTCTTGAGAAACCTATACGCAGGTAAGGAAGCAACAGTTAGAACTGGACATGGAACAGATTTGTTCCAAATAGGAAAAGGAGTACGTCAAGGCTGTATATTGTCACCCTGCTTATTTAACTTATATGCAGAGTACATCATGAGAAACATTGGGCTGGAAGAAGCACAAGCTGGAGTCAAGATTGCCGGGAGAAATATCAATAACCTCAGATATGCAGATGACACCATCCTTATGGCAGAAAGTGAAGAGGCACTAAAAAGCCTCTTGTTGAAAGTGAAAGAGGAGAGTGAAAAAAGTTGGCTTACAGCTCAACATTCAGAAAACGAAGATCATGGCATCTGGTCCCATCACTTCATGGCAAATAGATGGGTAAACAGTGGAAACAGTGTCAGACTTTATTTTGGGGGGCTCCAAAATCACTGCAGATAGTGAATGCAGCCATGAAATTAAAAGATGCTTGCTCCTTGGAAGAAAAGTTATGACCAACCTAGACAGCATATTCAAAAGCAGAGACATTACTTTGCCAACAAAGGTCCATCTAGTCAAGGCTATAGTTTTTCCAGTGGTCATGTATGGATGTGAGAGTTGGATTGTGAAGAAAGCTGAGCACTGAAGAATTGCTGCTTTTGAACTGTGGTGTTGGAGAAGACTCTTGAGAGTCCCGTGGACTGCAAGGAGATCCAACCAGTCCATTCTGAAGAAGATCAGTCCTGGGTGTTCATTGGAAGAACTGATGCTGAAACTGAAGCTCCAATACTTTGGCCACCTCATGCGAAGAGTTGACTCATTGGAAAAGACCCTGATGCTGGGAGGGATTGGAGGCAGGAGGAGAAAGGAATGACAGAGGATGAGATGGCTGGATGACATCAGCAACTCGATGGACGTGAGTTTGAGTGAGCTCCAGGAGTTGGTGATGGACAGGGAAGCCTGGCGTGCTGCGATTCATGGTGTGGCGAAGAGTCAGACATGACTGAGTGACTGAACTGAACTGAACAATGAATAAGCCCTTTGTTATAGATGCTCTTGCCTGGGAAATCCCATGGATAGAGGGGCCTGGTGGGCTATAGCCCATGGGATCTCAAAGAGTCAAACAAGACTGAGTGACTGAAGCACCATCACCACTGTATGGCTTTACATTGTTGTGCTGGTTCCTGCTGTACAGCAGAGTAGTCAACTATATGCACACATACATCCTCTCTGGATTTTTTTCCATTTAGGTCATCGCAGAGCAGAGTAAAGTTCCCTGACATAAACAGTATATTCTCATTAGTCATCTATTTCGTAAGGAGATACCCCTCGTCCAAGGTAAGGAGCAGCGGTTGTGCCTTGCTGGAGCAGCCGTGAAGAGACAACCCAAGCCCAAGGTAAGAGAAACCCAAGTAAGATGGTAGGTGTTGCAAAAGAGCATCAGAGGGCAGACACACTGAAACCATACTCGCAGAAAACTAGTCAATCTAATCACACTAGGACCAGGGCCTTGTCTAACTCAATGAAACCAAGCCATGCCTACAGGGCAACCCAAGGCGGGCGGGTCATGGTGGAGAGGTCTGACAGAACGTGGTCCACTGGAGAAGGGAATGGCAAGCCACTTCAGTATTCTTGCCTTGAGAACCCCATGAACAGTATGAAAAGGCAAAATGATAGGATATCAAAAGAGAATCTCCCCAGGTCATTAGGTGCCCAATATGCTACTGGAGATCAGTGGAGAAATAACTCCAGAAAAAAATGAAGGGATGGAGCCAAAGCAAAAGCAATACCCAGTTGTGCATGTGACTGGTGATAGAAGCAAGATCCGATGCTGTAAAGAACAATATTGCATAGGAACCTGGAATGTCAGGTCCATGAATCAAGGCAAATTGGAAGTGGTCAAACAAGAGATGGCAAGGGTGAACGTCGACATTCTAGGAATCAGCGAACTAAAATGGACTGGAATGGGTGAATTTAACTCAGATGACCATTATATCTACTACTGNTAGGTGCCCAATATGCTACTGGAGATCAGTGGAGAAATAACTCCAGAAAGAATGAAGGGATGGAGCCAAAGCAAAAACAATACCCAGTTGTGCATGTGACTGGTGATAGAAGCAAGATCCGATGCTGTAAAGAACAATATTGCATAGGAACCTGGAATGTCAGGTCCATGAATCAAGGCAAATTGGAAGTGGTCAAACAAGAGATGGCAAGGGTGAACGTCGACATTCTAGGAATCAGCGAACTAAAATGGACGGGAATGGGTGAATTTAACTCAGATGACCATTATATCTACTACTGCGGGCAGAAATCCCTCAGAAGAAATGGAGTAGCCATCATGGGCAACAAAAGAGTCCGAAATGCAGTACTTGGATGCAATCTCAAAAACGACAGAATGATCTCTGTTCGTTTCCAAGGCAAACCATTCAATATCACAGTTATCCAAGTCTATGCCCCAACCAGTAATGCTGAAGAAGCTGAAGTTGAACGGTTTTATGAAGACCTGCAAGACCTTGTAGAACTAACACTCAAAAAAGATATACTGCATAGAAAACCTTAAAGATACTATCAGAAAATTACTAGATCTAATCAGTGAATTTAGCAAAGTCATAGGATACAAAATGAATACACAGAAATCACTTGCATTCTTATATGAAAAATCAGAAAGAGAAATTGAGGAATCAGTCCCACTCACTACTGCAACAAAAAGATCTAGGAATAAACTTACCTAAGGAGACAAAAGAACTGTGTACAGAAAACTATCATACTGATGAAAGAAATAAAAGATGACATAAACAGATGGAGAGATATTCCATGTTCCTGGGTTGGAAGAATCAATATTGTGAAACTGACTATACTACCAAATGCAGTCTAGAGATTCAGTGTGATCCCTATCAAATTACCAATGGCATTTTTCACAGTAGTAGAACCAAACAAACAAACAAATAAACACACAAGTCATATGGAAACACAAAAGACCCCAAATAGCCAAAGAAATCTAAAGAAAGTTTTGGGGGAATCAACCTTCCTTCTGACTTCAGACTATACAACAAAGCTACAGTCATCAAGACAGTATGGTGCTGGCACAAAAACAGAAATATAGACAATGGAACAAGATAGAAAGCCTAGAAATAAACCCATGCGCCTATAGGTACCTTATTTTTTGACACAGAAGGCAAGAATGTACAATGGGGCAAAGATAGCCTCTTCAATAAAAGGTGCTGGGAAAACTGGACAGCTGCATGTAAAAGAATGAAATTAGAACATTTCCAAACATCATACAAAGATAAACTAAAAATGGATTAAAGACCTAACTCTAAGACCAGAAAGTACAAAACTCTTAGAGAAAAACATAGACAATACACTCTATGACATAAATCACAGCGAGATCCTCTATGACCCACCTTCTAAAGTAATGGAAATAAAAACAAAAATAAGTGAGTGGGATCTAATTAAACTTAAAAGCTTTTGTACAGCAAAGGAAATTATAAGCAAGGTGGAAAGACAACCCTCAGAATGGGAGAAAGTAATAGCAAATGTTTTATCCGTTTTTATAGACTCCCTCTATTCATGTAGTTTCTAGAAATTACAGAATAATTTTTAGAAGTATAATTCTTCTGTGTGATCTTTTGTACATTCAACTAGAATTGGAACACACTTACACATGTTTGAAGTTTGTCCTGTCATTTCTTTGATAAGACTCTTGAACTCAGTGTGTTATATAATAGAAAACTGACTGGAGTTGACACTACCATGATTTTTTAGTCTCTGCTCTATCATGACAAGTAAAATACAAAGTAATTTAAATCATTCACAGTATAGTTGTTAATATAACCTCTGACATATAGAAAGGTAACTAACTGTCTGTGGCAAATCAGGGTCCCTCAAACTTCGCGTTCTTGCCATTTGGAGCTGGAAGAATCCTCCTGTAATGCAGGAGACTGTCTGCAATGCAGGAGACCCAGGTAAGAAGATCCCCTGGAGAAGGAACGGACAGCCCTCTACAGTATCATTGCCTGGGAAATCCCATGGACAGAGGAACCTGGCGGGCTACAGGCCATAAAGTCACAAGAGTCAGACATGACTTAGTGACTAAGCTCTGGCCGGTTCTTTGTTGTGGGGACCTCTTCTGTGTATTGAAGGATGTTCAGCAGCATCCTTGGCCTCATTTTATTATGTCAATAGTATAACTATTCCCAAAACTGTGACAACCAAAAATATTTCCATGCATTTCCAAATATTTCCTCGGGGACAAAAATCACCCCTGGTTAAGAACCATTGCCTTAAACCATCCATTTCCTGTTTAAGCTTCAGGGCTCCCATCTGTAAAATGAAAGCAGCCTCCCTCTAAGGAGTCTGAGATTCCATATCACTCTTCTCCTGGGTCTACAGCACTAGATGGTCCCCTGTTCTGCTGATGTCATCATTTGGGTTTCTATTGCCATTACAATATAAACAAGCAGAGGGTGGGATGATTTGGGAGAATAGCATTGAAATATGTATACTATCATGTAAGAAATGAATCACTAATCTATGTTTGATGCAGGATGTTTGGGGCTGGTGTATGGGGATGATCTGGAAGGATGATGTGGGGTGGGAGGTGGGGGGCGGGGTTCATGTTTGGGAGTTCATGTACACCCATGACGGATTCATGTCAATGTATGCCAAAACCAATACAGTACTGTAAAGTAAAATAAAGTAAAATAAAAATTAAAAAAAAAACAAATAAAAAAATAAATTGAATCGCTAGTAGAAGTATGTAACTGCAGAGCTAGAATCATTTAAGAAGGTTATCTTGCCCAAGACACTCATGTTTGAGTGTGAAAGTCAAGACCAGGGATAGAAAGTGAGCTGCACAAGTCAAATTTCTTAATACCAGGACTGAAACACAGATTTCTTACCCTTTATTCCTGCCATAATTCAAATTTTTTACTGTTCTGGATTGTCATCTTTAGAAGCATCTTACCATAAGGATGTTATTTTTCCCTTTCTTTTATTTGATTGAAAAATACAGTTTGTAATTTGATTCTGAGGTGACTATTTAACAAACTTATTGAGTTCTTGTCTACATACTAACATTACTTTTTTTTCCAGCTTTATTAAGATATAATTGGCATATAATTGTAAAGGGGCCTGGTAGCTCAGCAGTGAAGAATCCTCCACCAGTGCAGGAGACACAGAAAAGGCAAGTTCGATACCTGTGTGGGAAAGATCTCCTGGAGAAGGAAATTGCAACCTACTCCAGTATTCTTGCCTGGGAAATCCCATAGACAGAGGAGTGGGGCAGGGGGCGGGGTAGTCTACAGTCCATGGGATCACAAGAATCAGACGTGACTTAGCAACTAAACAACAGTATTGTGCAAGTTCTAGTTGTAAATATAATGATTTGATGTGTACACATATTGTTAAATGATTAATACAATAAGTTAACATTCATCACCTCCCATAATTAGAAAATAATTTTCCTTATGATGAGGAATTTTGAGATCTACTCCCTGAGCAACTTTCAAATATACAAAACAGTATTGTAAGCTATAATCATCATGTTATACATTATATCCCTAGAATTTATTTAGCTTATAACTGGAAGTTTGTTTCTTTTGACCAACTTCACCCAGTTCCTCACCCCCACTGCTGGCAATCACGAATCTTTTCCCTTTTCTATGCATTTGTTTTTTTCAAAGTTGTTTCCTTGAGGACTTGACATTCACTTCAACACATATATGTGATTTTTGAAAGTTTGGACATATCCTTCCTATTTTGTATTGAGGTGGGAAAGAAAGCTGGACATGGCATTTAAATGATTCTAAAACACGTTTTTTAAATGCAAACACCAATAATTAGTTATCCAGTTGTCTGTTGCTTTTTTCCAAGGCAATGATATAAAAAATTCAGAATGACTAAATGTTGGAAAAGTAGGACACAGCTATAACTAATCAATATGGATTTGATCTTTGAGATAAAAAAGTAGTATTTTATATATATATGAAAAAAGCAAGAGTTTTCAAAAATATAAATTTAGGTATTTTGACATAGCTTTATACATAATAGCATTGATTTTGTTGAAAGTCACCTCTGTTATTATAGAGAGAATTTTAATTTCCTTCCTTTACCTAAAAGAAAAAGAGAAAGAGAAATTAACCTTCATTTTAATGTTAAGTGAGTTAATTAAAGCTTGAGCTATGATACCTTACACAAATGTTTACCAACCGGGATTCTAGCTACTAAAGGAATGTATTTTAAGGCATCCCAGTTTAGACAGTATCTGATTTTAGATACAGAAGAGTTATGTGTGCTGACGCGGTTTGGTGACTAGGGAGCACTTGTCTGATTGCAGTGCTGAGTAGATAAATCCCCTTGTACCTTTCAGGAGACTTAGTGGCTTAATCTACACGGACATTTGAAGTGTCTGGAGTGAGACCTGATAAAAGGTGGATCAACAGGTTGTGCAGTAACTTGAGGTTAAATGCCTGCCTAGAGGCTCCTAAAGATGATTCTTTTGATTTTTCTAATTGAGGTTGTTAGCGGCTGTAGGAGCAGCACTATACTGAGCGAACACTAGCAGGATGATTTTCTGACATGTCCCTATTTTAAGTAATATGGTCTCTATGAAAAAGCAGTGCCATCATTCACAGATTTTGTTTCAAAAAGCATTTATTGAACACCTTACGCTGGGCTGGAGGAAGCACAAGCTGGAATCAAGATTGCTGGGAGAAATATCAATAACCTCAGATACACAGATGACACCACCCTTACAGCAGCAGAAAGTGAAGAAGAACTAAAGAGCCTCTTGATGAAAGTGAAAGAGGAGAGTGAAAAAGTTGGCTTAAAGCTCAACATTCAGAAAACTTAAGATCATGGCATGTGGTCCCATCACTTCATGGTAAATAGATGGGGAAACAGTGGAAACAGTGTCAGACTTTATTTTTCTGGGCTCCAAAATCACTGCAGGTGAGGATGCATTGCACTGATGGTGATTGCAGCCATGAAATTAAAAGATGCTTACTCCTTGAAAGGAATGTTATGACCAACCTAGACAGCATATTGGAAAGCAGAGACATTACTTTGCAACAAAGGCCCATCTAGTCAAGGCTATGGTTTTTCCAGTGGTCATGTATGGATGTGAGAGTTGAATTATAAAGAAAGCTGAGCACCAAAGAATTGATGCTTTTGAACTCTGGTGTTGGAGAAGACTCTTGAGAGTCCCTTGGACTGCAAGGAGATCCAACCAGTCCATCCTAAAGGAAATCAGTCCTGGATATTCATTGGAAGGACTGATGTTGAAGCTGAAACTCCAATACTTTGGCCACCTGATGTGAAGAGCTGACTCATTTGAAAAGACCCTGATGCTGGGAAAGATTGAGGGCAGGAGGAGAAGGGGATGACAGAGGATGAGATGGCTGGATGGCATCACTGACTCGATGGACGTGAGTTTGGGTAGACTCTGGGTGTCGGTGATAGACAGGGAGGCCTGGCGTGCTGCGATTCATGGGGTCGCAAAGAGTCGGACATGACTGAGCAACTGAACTGAACTCTGGGTCAGGCACAGTGCTTGGTGCTCTCTTGCACTGTTTCATTTGGTTCTCACTACAGTGCCATTACTTAAGCATTATTATTATTCCCAAAATTACAGATAAGAAATTCAAGCCCCATATGCTGCTGCTGCTGCTAAGTCACTTCAGTCGTGTCCGACTCTGTGTGACCCCATAGACAGCAGCCCACCAGGCTCCCCCGTCCCTGGGATTCTCCAGGCAAGAATACTGGAGTGGGTTGCCATTTCCTTCTCCAATGCATGAAAGAGAAAAGTGAAAGTGAAGTCGCTCAGTCTGTCCAACTGTTAGCGACCCCATGGACTGCAGCCCACCAGGCTACTCCGTCCATTGGATTTTCCAGGCAAGAGTACTGGGGTGGGATGCCATTGCCTTCCCCACAAGCCCCATATGAAGACCAATAAATAACATTCTGATTTTCTAGTTCCAAATACAGAAACTCCAGTACAGGTATCTAGTTAGATAGGTATCACCATTTGGGATCAGATATTCTTGGGAACTATAGTCTGGGCATTTACAACACAATAACATGTCTTATGCCCCTTTGATGTGATCAGGGAAACCATCCATTGTCATCTTTCACCTGATGTGCTCTAATGAAAAGAGTTGACACACAGAGCACTTGAAACAGGACCATCTGGTAGCACTGACTTTTTCACTTCTTGAAGTTCAGATAGTGAGTTATTTTATACCCCCTAAATCTTCCAGAGGCAACTTTAGGAATGATTATGGTTATGATGGCACCTGCAAGGTGGTGCAGTGGTAAAAAATCTGCCTGTGAATGCAGGAGATGCAAGAGATGCAGGATTCATCCCTAGGTCAGGAAGATCCCCTGGAAAAGGAAATGGCAACCTACTCCAGTATTCTTGCCTCAAAAATTCCATGGACAGAGAAACCTGGTAGACTGTATAGTCCATGAAGTCACAATGAGTCACATACGACTGAGCTCAATGAAGACCATGGTAATGGTCATAATCATATTATTCCATTCTAGGGAACTATGAAGGCCTGGGTCATATTAGCACATTCCAAATTTCTTTGACAATTAATATAGCACAGAAGTGATGTTATAAATTTTGGTTAAGTACATTACCAAGGTCCATCCAAACCAGAAAATCTGTGATTTCTGACTTCATAAAGGGTAGGTAAGAGTGGTTTCCAAGTTTTCTAAAAAGAATAATAGACTTTACAATGATTCCAACTATGTTTATGAGTAAGGGGAGATGAAGTATGGGGTTATTATCTTTCCATGATTTATGATAAAGTGTATTAAATAAGACTCTAGAGGTTAGTCAACTTTAAAACAACTTGCTCCCTCCCTCCATTAGCTTATTAGCTGCTTAGAGTAAGTCATCACTCCAGACTCAGTTTCTTCAGTTGTAAAAAAGATAAAATATATTGTGCCTCTCTTAATACACTTAATGTGAAGACTAAATGGGCAAATGTATATGAAGTCTTTAGAATCTAGAACAAAGCGGTTCCCAGTAAATATTATTTATTATTGGCAGTAGTATTAGTATTGAACCGTACTTCAGTAAAGCCTTTGTATTACAGGGAGATGACTCTAGTAATTGCTTCTAAAGGGTTATGTGTGTAAAAAAGGAATTACGAATTTGTCTATTTCTGTGAAGATGTGAAGGCTATGAGAATTCCTCTCTTGGCATTTCTAAAAATCATGATAAATAACCAGTGATTCATTTAAAGGATAAAACAGAATTTTAAGTGAGACAGACCCAACAGGAATGGAAGATCAGGGGAAGTCTAACTGATTATGGAAAATCATCTTTCAGGAAGACAGCAATAAGGGTGTATGGGATTTGTAGTAATATAAGGATATGTATAAATTTTAAGCTGAGCAGGTAATGTGGAGTAATACAAAACAGTAATTATTTGGATAATGTTTACCTCTATGGAGAATAAAAATATTTTAAAATTAAAAAGAATTCACAAGTTCACAAGGCCTAGTGGAAAAATGGCTAGACTTGAGCTTGCCCATAGGAAGCCTCAAACCCTTTTCTGTCATTTACTAGATAATGAAATTGGTTGGCTTGCTCATGGTCTCTATACTCATTTTCCTCTTCTGCAAAGCAAGGTTAATACTGCCTGACATAGTCATGTTCAGTAATATTGGCTGAATGCATTCTTTGAGACGGAACAACCTCTCTTGATTTGATGCTAGGGTTTCTTTGTTTTCTTTTTCTTCTTTTCCCATACAGATCAACACCACATGCAGGATTTACCCCTAATTAGCTGAGTAAGTGGGTAACCTCTTGGGAGGCTTGAAATTCCTAACTGTGATGTATTATGTTATGGAGCATCCCTCATATGGAGAGAGCAAGTTGTTTTAAAGTTGACTAACCTCTGGAGTCTTATTTAATCCACTTTATCATAAACCATGGAAAGATAATAACCCCATACTTCATCTCCCCTTACTCGTAAACATAGTTGCAATCATTGTAAAGTCTATTATTCTTTTTAGAAATATAGCTTTGGCCAAAGAACTCTCCTCAAATTATTCCTGGGGGACCTGTGCTTGAGGATTAGTCCTGCTGAATTGATCTTCGGGGGTTCCTTGGATCTGAAGCTGCGTTAGTGGTTTGGTTACTAAGCTTCCAAAGGGCTGCTTGTTGTTTTAGTAATTTCCTTGGAAGAATTAAAGGTTTTAACTGAATGTTAAACATCAGACAGAAACTGTAGGGAAGATTTATTGACAATGAATCTCAACTTTCCAAAAGTTCACTTGAAACCAACTTTCTTCTCAATCAAAATGATTCAGATTTGAAACCCTCCAGGGGCCTCTCTGGGACTTTAGAGCATTAGGGAGCTTTTTTAGTGGCTGTCATAGATTATCTCTCCATTGTTTCTTGACTTATTGAGAAGAGATTTCATTGGTAAACCACCTCTTCCCTAGGGCCTTAAATTCTTTACTCATTCAGAAGATAAGTAGGACTCCAACAATACATTCCACAAAGCTTTCTCCTTTGCCTGGGTCCCAAGGCAACCAGCCCCAGCCATGCCAAGGGTATAAGGAGCAGGGCAGATGCCAGATGGAAAGAGCGAAAAGAGACAGATGAGGCTGAGTAGTTGGGGTTGCTATGACTGTTACTCTGTTTTTAACTCAGCACAGAATCAGGATTGAGTAGAGCAAAAAGCACAGACTTTCATTTGAATCTTTGCTCTTTCATTGGAACTGTGATCTTGGGAAACAATAAACTTCTTTCATGTTTTTTTTTTCTCCTTTGTAAAGTGCACTGAATTTTTTCTATCTTGAAGTGTTACTGATATTATTAGAAATAATATGTATGTTTAAAGAATAGTCAGAAATTAACAAATCATATCATTAACAACAGCAGTGACTCAGGTAATGTGTTCCAGGCATCGTTTATGTATTTTCACATTTCAGCCCCTTGAAATCTACAAAGTGGGTATTATTGTCATTTTTACTTTGCAGATAAGACAAACTAGAATCAGTGAGGTTCAGTAACTTTTTCTCCAACCCGCTAGTGAGTGGTGCTGACAGAATTAGAACTAGGCCTGACTCCAAAGCCTATCTCTTCTCCATAAGCCCTTTTCACCATGGCTATTTCATGAGGCCCAATTCAAAGTTCTGTCTGTATGAAAAAGAAAAGAATAGGCACGTTGCTCCCTGTCTCAGTAGTGTTTGCATGTGATGAGATTCAAAGAAGTGGGAGAGAGCAGGGTTTTTTAAAGCTTTAAATAAAAGTAGTTTTCAAAATCCAGCTCCTTAAATCCTAAGCAGAGAAGAGCCAGGCAGGGCATCAGCGTTCTATATCTTGTCACACAGTCATCAACGATCCATTGTAGAATTAAGAGCTCTGCTACTAGCACTTCTTTCTCAAAAGAAAAATAAGCAAAGGTTCAGAAAGTGTTTGTGACTTATTCTGAGTCAGGTAAGTCAGTTTCTGGCAGAACAATTTACACGCTACTTGTAATTTCATCCTGACCGCTAGTGGAGGGACCACAATTAATGAGATAACCTCAAGATCTCTAACAAAAGTTTAGTCACTGATAGGAACCTACTAGCTATCACTTACACGTCAGTGTGAATTAAAGTCACTCTGTTGTTACCTGTCCTGGAGAACATTTCTCTGGGTTCAGATTTGGACAGCCAAGCCACATGTCTTCTTTCTACTTACCAACCAGATTTTACTTATAGCTTAAGCTAGTCCTGTGCAGTAGGCTGGAAAAAGGAAGAGCTACAGTGGGGACAAAAATGGTGGTCAGGGTTCCAGGGTACATGTCATCTGTGGATGCATATGTGTGGGTTTCTATCCTGCTGTCACTTAAAAGGTTAAGTGAAGAGGTCATGTTGACTCATGCTGGGTTTTTTTTTCCAGAATGTTCATCTTCCGGTTCTCTATGTGGCAATATTAAATTAACTTTGAAAACCTTGGTTCCCATGATTTCCCATGTGAAACCACCCACCACTTAGCTTTCTAGATAGCCCAACATATAGATAACACCTCCCCACGGTTCAGATGCCAGTTTTAATTGTCCCTTAGAGAGATATCTTGATCAGGTTCAGGTCCCTCTAATGCATGTCTTTTGTCTTCTGTTCCTTTCTTCTTGTACTTCTCAGAGTTCTATGAGTGTTGCTAGGTCTGATTGATGTCTGTCTCCTCACCAGACCATAATTGTAAGGAGGGACAGGTCTCTTTGGTCCAGAGCTCTAGTTCCTCTGGACCTAGTATGGGATCATTCAATAAATAATTCTCAGTTGAAAGAGTATTGTGTGTCCCGTTGTATTGTACATAACCTTTACATTTCTGGCACTATCATTGAATTTTGTTTCCTTGGAATTTATTGCAATGTTGGCACTTGGAAAATGCTTAATTAAAAAAAAAATTGAAACATTAAAACATGTTTTCAAAAAATTTTTTGAAACATTAAAAAAATGTTTTTAAAAACCCTTTTGAAAGTAAAATGAATAAAACAGGCTCAAATCCCTCCCCCATGGAAGCTATATAAGTTTCGATAAATCCATGCAGCTAGAAAAATTCCTTGGAGTGACATTTTCCTTTGGAAGGAAAAATATAAAAATTACAGAACTCTACCGTCCCAAATAGTTATAAAATGTCATGATTTTTAGATTTACATTTATCCAGCTGTATGACTTTTCTCAAGAATTGTCCATATTGGCATCAGGTTTTTATATATAAAATGCAGTCATTACAAATGTTATTTCATGATTGACAGTCCAGGTTTTTCTACTCCCAAGCTGTCTGGGAAGGTATATAGGAAAGGCTCAAGGGCATGGACTTTGGTATAAAGAATGCATTACATTCTCAGCTCTGTCACTTTCTGGGTGTGCTCTTCAGGTCGGTTGTCTAACCACTCCAAGCTTCAGTTTCCTCATATGTAAAATAGGGATGATAATAATAGCACCAATCTCACGGGATTGGTGTCAGGGCTAATTAGTACTAAGGGCTAATAATGCACAGTGTCTAACATACAGTAATAAGTTTGGTGAATAAG
This sequence comes from Oreotragus oreotragus, assembly GCA_006410675.1. Classification (NCBI taxonomy): domain Eukaryota; kingdom Metazoa; phylum Chordata; class Mammalia; order Artiodactyla; family Bovidae; genus Oreotragus; species Oreotragus oreotragus. Next base: position 31,083 of record SJYX01002934.1, on the reverse strand, counting down.
TTTAAGCTGAAAAAAATAAAGGTATTTAGCTATTTTAGTTTCTCAAAAAATATTCTCCAATAGTAGAATTTTATTACTTTTAAGAATTTGAGATCAGAAAAGAGGAGGCCAGGAATCAAAAAGATATGTTATAGGTCTCAATATGTATGAAAAATGTCTCCAAATAATCAATATTACATCAAAAATGAATCATCCATAAAAGGATTCTATATGGTGATATCCTAATTTTAATTGTTGTTGTTCAGTCACTCCGTAGTGTCCGACTCTGCGACCCCATGGACTGCAGTACGCCAGGCTTCCCCGTCTTTCACCATTTCCCGGGGCTTGCTCAAACTCTTGTCCACTGAGTTGGTGATGCCATCCAACCATCTCGTCCTCTGTTGTGCCCTTCTCCTCCTTCCTTCTATCTTTCCCAGCATCAGGGTCTTTTCTAATAAGCTGGCTCTTCACATCAGGTGACCAAAGTATTGGAGCTTCTCCTTGTAATAAGAATATCAATACCACAAGAGTAGTATTATCATTTCTAGGTAATTGCCTTATGAATTTCTGACTATTTCCACTGAAGCAGAGGAGTAACAGAAAAGCACTCCTTGGAAGCAGAAAAACCCCTATGACCAGGGAATAAACTGTGGATTTTCTCTCACTTAGACCACTGCAACCTAAAACAAAGAGGTATTCCTCTGGGGGTGGGGGGAGGGGTCTCAGTTTGATTTTTGAAGAAAAGCGATGGCTAGTTGGTCTGATTTTTTTATCTTCCTTCCTTTTTACTTCTGAATTTTTTTTTCAAATGAAAATTTACTAGAAAGCAAAGACAACAAACAAATACAAGCGGAACTACTGTTATTGATGGGAGTGGAGAAAGAAACAGATGGAAAAGCATTGGATAAGATTATCTCGAAGGCCCTTTGCCCTTTAACATTCTGTAGCCTGTTAACCTAGAAAGTTCCCATCCTTGGCTACACATTAGAATTGCCTGGGGAGTTGTGAAAACTGCTAATGCCCTGACCCAACACCTACAGATTCTGATTTACTGAGTCTAGGGTGGAGCCTGTGCAGTGGCATATATATATATAAGCTTATATGTATATATATATATAGCTTATATGTATCTGTATATATATATTTAGCTTATATGTACATTTCACAGCTTAAGCAAAAATTATTAATAATTCTCAATTCTTAGACATATCCCTTCTGCACAATCTCCCCATGTGAATTTAAAGATTAAACACTTAGGTGACTGGCGTATTTCAGTGAAACAAATGGATACATTTGTATACTTTTAACATTTGTATACTTTCCTATAGAGGAAATGACTGTCTTGATCTCATAGAAACTTTTGTCATATATATATTTTTATGTGTATATATGTGTATGTTTTTCTATTATGTATTTATTATAACAAATATATACTTATTTTTATAATAAGAAATAATAAATATATACTTATTTATAAGACAAACATATATTTATGGGCTTTCCCAGTGGCTTAGTGGTAAAGAATCCTCCTGCTAATGCAGGAGACACAGGAGATAGGGTTTCAATCCCTGGGTTGGGAAGATCCCCTGGAAGAGGAAATGACAACCCACTCCAGTATTCTTGCCTGGGAAATCTCATGGACAGAAGAGCCTGGTGGGCTACAGTCTGTAGGCTCACAGTCAGTCACAACTAAGCATATACATGCATGCACATATATTTATATACATTTAATATATTTATATTAAAAAAAATATATATATATATATACATTTCACTCCAGCATTCTGGTTTTGTTTTTCATTCTTAGCTCACAGTTGGTGTCACCTAACACATATCATTTCCATAACTGAAGTTTCACTTTAACATGTAATTGCTTTTCTCACCTGGAGAGATCGTGCCTCCCACCCTAAACTTGAATCAGAACCTTTAGTAGGCCTGGAGAGCATGTAGGGTTCATAAAATCAGATTTAATATAAGATAGGGTATCATATTTGGAAAATGAAAAAAGAACCTATTGCTTTCAAGACTCTGGGTAAAGGAAAATCCTCCTGGGGGGTACATTGGATATTCCAGGTGTGTGAAAGATTTTTTACATGTCAAAGGTGTAAAGGAACACTGGTTTAGACCTAAAAGGAGATCAGTTGCCACTTGAGCTTGTTCATATGAGGGAGAGCATATCAGTTTGCTGTAGATTAACCATGCCAACAGCCCTTTCACAGTAGCTGTGACACTTCAGGGCCTAGGAGATCTGAAATGAAGGCAAGCTTGGCTGACTTGCAGAACTAAGGAATAAGTCATTAACTCCATATTGCACATTCAGACCCTATGTCTGCGTGAAATGGACTACTCTCACCTTGCTCTGAAATGTGCTTTTTAAATAGAGATTTTTTCTCTATCACATTGTGTCATTGTGTATGCTGTGTGTGTGTGTGTGTGTGTGTGTGTGTGTGTGCACAGTGGCTCAGTTGTGTACAACTCTCCAACTCTATGTGACCCCTTGGACCATATCTCACCAGGCTCTCTGTCCGTGGAATTTTCCAAGAAAGAATACTGGAGTGGATTGCCATTTCTTACTCCAAGGGATCTTTTTGACCCAGGGATTGAACCCACATCTCTTGAGTCTCCTGCATTAGCAGGCAGATTATTTACCACTGAGCCTCCTGAGAAGCTATATCACCTTGTACCATGTCACAATTAACCCCCTAGTATCATCTCCACCTTCCCCCTTTGCATACTCTCTGTGATGAGAATCACAGACATTATCTTGGCAAGAAAATGGATGTTTGCTGCTGTGACCATAGTCCTTAACTCTGGTGTTTGCCCTGGAGACTTCTATCTTCTGCTTGTGGGACTTTAGCTTTTGTGACATCCGGCCATACATCTGATTCTGGTGTGCTTCTCACCTATCCAGTACCTATATATCAGATAGAGGATTGCCTAGATCTTGCATTTCAGCCAGGTGAAAAGTAAAGCTCTCTAAGACCACTTGGAACATAGGTCATCACCAGCTTTGATTAATAGATAAGGGAGGGCCTGAGAGGGGAATTGAAACATTGCCTAAAGCAGTAGCAGACCCCTGCTGCTAAGATAGAAACCTTAATAGGCCATCCAAACCCAGGAGGAATAACCCTCCACAAACTGCATAATTTCTTCTACGTGTGAAAAGATCCTCCAACCACATGTCTCAATTCAAACAAAATGAATGTCTCAATTCATTTTGTTTCCTTATGGTTCCTTGAAAAAACTCTTGCTAGCTCACTTTCATTATATTTTAGCAATATATAATGTGGATGAAGCATTTTACCTTTGCTGATAATTGTCAACATTGATGCATTTTAGAAATATACTATGATAGTGTTTAACAGCACAGGTTTATAATATCAGTTAAAAACAGAATTTTTAAAAATGCCTCTATGTTTTATCACTCTCACAAATTAATCATTTCTATTTTCCTATTCCCTTCTGATATCTAGATAGATGCTTGTATAATATTTGAATCACTGTAATCACAGCACAGATAAAAATGTATTACTTAAATGTACCACATATGCATTTTTCTGAATTTGCCTCAGAGTAATCATTTTAAGGACTGCATATCAATGTGCTGTGTAGATTTACCAATATATACTAAAAAATAATCTTTTATGTTGATTTTAGGTAAGTTATATATGCTATGTTTAGATGCTCAGTTGTGCCTGATTCTTTGCAACCCCGTGGACTATAGCCCGCCAGTTTCCTCTGTCCTTGGGATTTGCCAGGCAAGAATTCTGGAATGGGTTGCCATTCCCTTCTCCAGGGGATCTTCCTGACCCACAGATTGAACCCAGGTCTCCTACATTGCAGGACAAAGGTCCGTCTAGTCAAAGCTATGATTTTTCCAGTAATCACATATGGATGTGAGAGTTGGACTGTAAAGAAAACTGAGCACCGAAGAATTGATGCTTTTGAACTGTGGTGTTGGAGAAGACTCTTGCGAGTCCCTTGGACTACAAGGAGATCCAACCAGTCCATTCTAAAGGAAATCAGTCCTGGGTGTTCTTTGGAAGGAGTGACGTTAAAGCTGAAACTCCAGTACTTTGGCCACCTGATGTGCAGAGTTGACTCATTGGAAAAGACTCTGATGCTGGGAGGGATTGGGGGCAGGAGAAGGGGATGACAGAGGATGAGATGGCTGGATGGCATCACCGAATTAATGGACATGAGTTTGAGTGAACTCCAGGAGATGGTGATGGACAGGGAGGCCTGGCATGCTGCAATTCATGGGGTCACAAAGAGGCGGACATGACTGAGTGGCTGAACTGAACTGAACATAATATGCAAGGGGTAATATTCACTTAGAATATTTAAAAATGCTATTACTACTCATAGAATTTTTACCCACAAATTGCTTTATGGCTTAAAGATATGGACATAAAAGTTATTGTGAATCTTTCCATTGTTCAAGAAATTCTAGAGTGCCAACTATTTTTTTCCTGTTTTCTTATAAAAAGAAGTCATCTCACATATGCAATATCTAATTTATTGCAGTATATCTTATTACATTCTCTGATGTAGTTACATGTTCCCATGTAGTCATTTAGTTTTCAACCCTGTTTTTTTCTTCATGTCATTTTAATCCATGATAGTGAAAGTGAGTGAAGTTGCTCAGTCGTGTCCGACTCTTTGCGACCCCATGGACTGTAGCCTACCAGGCTCCTNCATGTTCCCATGTAGTCATTTAGTTTTCAACCCTGTTTTTTTCTTCATGTCATTTTAATCCATGATAGTGAAAGTGAGTGAAGTTGCTCAGTCGTGTCCGACTCTTTGCGACCCCATGGACTGTAGCCTACCAGGCTCCTCCCTCCATGGGATTCTCCAGGCAACACAATACATTATTTATCTTGAACATAATTTAGATTTAACAGTCACCTGAAACATAGATTTTTCATGTGATTAAGACAATAATTACCATTAATGTTTGACTTTTATGGGAAACAGGAAGATACAATATTAAATAAACTACTACTTTCCCCTTTTTGGTAGGAGTTAAATTTGCTTTTGTAACAAATTATTATGACGTTTTCCCTACTAGCAATCTAAATAGACATTTTATTCCAAAGAGCTAAATTCATGAAATAGTTATAGCTTTGCCTCAGAAGACTTTAGCAAACATCAAGATTATTTCTTTTTAAACTTTCATCATTCTTTTGTCTTAAGTTTTTCTTTTTCCATTATAGAGACAAAATATAAAACAAGTATTATGTTAAAATTTTGTCTTTATTTAAAAATAGTCTTTACTTAATATAGCCTTATGTTATTAACTCTTAATGGAAAACATAGTGGTGAGAACATGGTTTTTATTGCTGTTGTTGCTTTATTTAAACATTATAGTTGCTTTTTTATTTACAGTGTCTTTAGTAAATATTTCTGTGGATCATTGGCCTTGTCTTTGATTTATAACCCAACAGAGAATACTTTGAACAATGTAATAAAGGGAAGGCTACAGTAAGGGATTACATAACTCTAATGGATTAGAGTTCTCCTTTAAAGAATTTGACCATACACCTTAACCTTTATTCTCATTTTCTTTATTCACGTGATGGGTACCTGTGTCCTTGCTTATACTTTGCAGAAATATTTTGAAAATAAATATATGTCAATAATTGCTTTGAATTCTTGAAATAAAGACACTTTTCATGTCATTTACTTAGTGATAGCAGCAAGAATGGTTTGTGTGATACCCAGATATCAAGTACTTACTTAAATCTATTATGTTTTAAAAAGCATCTACTTTTCACTAGAATTACACTGTACTGTTAAGCCATGGAATGTGTGTATGTGTTGGGGGTAAGTGATGAAGGAGAAAAGGAAAAGAGAAAACACACTAACTTGTCTTTATAAATATAGTTTCTCAGCTAAGTCTCCTAACAGCCCCACTGGTATATACTATTATCCCCATTTTGTAGAGGAGGAAAATAGAACTCAGTGAGGCCAGATACCTTGCCCACACCTCCCGAGTGATGAAGTCTTGAACAAGAATTTGAACCTAACTATAAAACTCAGCTCTACAGGACACAACAAGGTTTCTCAAAGTTCAAATTACTGTGCTAGAAACTTCTGTTTACAGCTAAAATAGAAAAGGGCAGGGCTAATTTAATTAAAAGAAATAATGTATAATATTACCCAAAGCAGTTTCTTTTTTAGCTTCTCCCAGTGTTTCCATGACAGTTTTAGCTGAAGATTTTGATCATTTCTTATTTTGTCTTGCTAGTTTGCCCAACTCTAATTCCTGGACTTAACAAAAATATACTTGCTAAACAGGAATGAAAGGGCAGATCTTACACTGCCATTTCTCTGCTTGGTTATTTGTGTAGTTAACATGATCATTTCAGAGAGGGACTGGAGGTTGATGGAAAGAGGGGTGGCTTGACAGGGAAATTCCAGATGACAGGGATTGCCAGATTTCCTGCTGGCCCTTTATTGCCAAACTCCACCTCCTACTCTTCTTGCACAGCTGTGTGCTTCATTAAATAGTGATGTCTACAAATCACAGCAGTGTTAAAATGCAGAGCAGGGGGAATTCCTGGCTGCTGGCTGCTGCCAAGTTCCTAGAGTTTTAACAGCACATTCACCAAACTGCTTCCTCTCCCTCCAAGAACTAAGTTCAATATCAAGAGTGTATTCATCAATGGTAGCGCCTCTCTGTTCTCTTGGGAAGTCTGAACTATCTTGTAGGCAACATGGTATGGGCCTTGTATTGTCAGAGATAAGACTTCTGACATTCATATGGCCATTAGTCATCCTGTTGCATCAGGAACTGTTTTTTCCCATTCACAATTCAGGTATAGTGATTGTCAGAAACCTGCCTTATGTGATTTAGGGCCAAGAACCCTGTTTCTACTGCTCAGGGGAGGGATAAAAGGGATATGACTTAATTCAACAATGTATATTGAGAGTTGGGCTTCACTGGTGGCTCAGACAGTAAGGAATCTGCCTGCAGTTCAGGAGACCCGGGTTCAATCCCTGGGTCAGGAAGATCCACTGGAAAAGGGAATGGCAACCCACATACACCAGTATTCTTGCTGGGAGAATGCCATGAACAGAGGAGCCTGGTGGGTCACAGCCCATGGGATCACAAAGAGTCAGACATGACTGAGTGACTCACACGCACACACACACATTGAGAGTTGATGTATGCAAAGCACTGTGCTGACTGAAGTAGAGGATGACAACATAAACAGAAAAGGTAAATATATGCTAGTAGGGTTAGTGTGAGGGAAGCTCTGATGAATGGTATACTAGAGGTATTAAAAAAGATGAAATGGATATATGGGGGAAATTGCAAATTTTACTTGGATAGATTAGAAATGTTTCAAGTGAGAGCTAACACTGGCTCAAGACTTTGAAGGGCAGATGAAAATGGAGGCACTTCCAATGGAGAAAACAAAAATGAGTAAAAAATGGTACAGAGAATGGAGTTCAGTGGATTCTTAGAATGGCTTATTCCCTTGTGTTAAATGGTAGCATTATGTTACTGAATTATAATACAAACAGTATTGTTTATCTGGCAATTAAAAATAATACTGTAATTGTTTTCATATGGGCATTTTGTCTCCAATCAACTCTATCTTCATCTTATCTTATAACAGCCGGATTCTTGCATTTATGTTATGTGGCTTGCATGTATAGGCATTTGAATCTGTGACCCTTGGGGCTAGAATAAAGAATATGAGAGAGACAGGCAGACTTACAGAGCTTCTTTAATGGGAGGTTACTGATAATGGTTGTTGATGAGGGTCTGGAGGCCCCTATAAGAAATTAATAGTAGCTGATAGGCAGAACTTAAGTCTATCTTCCTCTGGGGAGTTTCAGTACCCAACTCAGACAAGAAAAACACAGCAATTCAAGTTAATTGGATTCACTGAGCACATACTTACATGAACAGTACAATAGGCACAGCGTTGTTATTGAGATAGAGTAATACATTGCCCTTGTCTCCAACTGCAAGGAACAGAGACAGACAGACATGTAAGCAACTATTGCACAAGATGAAGTTCAGCAAGAACTAGCAGTTTGCCATGGAAGTATGGAGGAAGACAGATTCATTTTGACCAGGAAGAAATAAGAAACATTTTGAAGCATTACATTTGTGGTGAAATATGAAGACTGGCTGGGTTGTTGATTAGTAAACGCATTTGGAATGGTATTTTTTTTTTTTTTTTGGAATGGTATTTTTCATTGAAAGAAGTAGTAGTAGTGTTAGTCATTCAGTTATGTCCAACTGTTTGTGACCCCACGGACTGGAGCCCACCAGGCTCCTCTGTCCATGGGATTCTCCAGGCAAGAATACTGGAGTGGGTTGCCATTCCCTTCTCCAGGAGATCTTCCTGACCCATTGATTGAACCCAGATCTCCCACGTTGCAAGCAGATTCTTTACCATTTGAGCTACAGTGAAGATCCTTGATTGAAAGAAAGAGTAATCAAATAAAGACAACATAAATGCAAATACTATTTCAAAAATTAAGACTAGGGTATGAATCATATTTTATTATGAGTTGAGATTAGGGTCAGATCATCAAATGTCTTCAAAGTCATTCCTTTAAGTTTGGACTTCAGACTTGATCATTGAAGATATCAGATATGAAATGAAGCAGGTCTATGAATAAACTCAGGGGTGTTAAGTGGCTGCATTATTGCTGCATCTTACAGCTCTAAGAAAGAGCTAGGCTTGTCTGAGAATTCCCCAAACCACCACAGCATAAGGAAATAGTATTGATAGTATTCAGTATTGGAATTATTGATTATTTGACTTACGGGTCAGATATATATTGAGATGCACAAACCTAGCTCTTAATATGGGTTTTATGGCCACTCTTTCTCCAGCGCAAGCTGTTTCTGTAGGCTCTCTCTTCTTTTGGTTTATTTTCTCCTAATTCACTGCCTGGTAAGTAATAGGCACTCAATAAGTATTTGCTGAATGAACAGACTTCTAACTTGTTCTAACGAGTGAGGCAGAGCCTCATGATCAGAGCTTGGGTAAACAATCTGTGCATGAACATGTGGTTTTGAGCAGAACAGAAGACTGGCTTTTGATTCCTTTCTTTTTCTCCTTGAGTGCCTAGATAAATCACTCATCTCCTGAGGTGAGTCTCATTCATATGAAACCATTAGGGAATAGTCTTAACTGTGCTGTGCCATCAATGAACTGATCCAGTGGCAGATTCAGGAGTCAAGCTTCACATATCCCTGATTTATTTCCTCTTTTGAAAGGATCGGACTTTGAATACTGCCATAAAACAAATAAATATATTTCAAAAAAATACTATCTTATAAATAATAAGGTTGAACAGATAATTTACAATTTCCTATCTAGAACTAATTGGCTGAGACAATTATTAAATACCTCATATAACAACAGACTGGTTCCAAATTGGGAAAGGAATATGTCAAGGCTGTATATTATCACCCTGCTTACTTAACTTATATTCAGAGTACATCATGTGAAATGCTAGGCTGGATGAAGCACAAGCTGGAATCAAGACTGCCAGGAGAAATATCAGTAACCTCAGATATGCAGATGACACCAACCTTATGGCAGAAAGCAAAGAAGAACTAAAGAGCCTCTTGATGAAAGTGAAAGAAGAGAATGGAAAAGTTGGCTTAAAACTCAACATTCAAAGAACAAAGCTCATCGCATCTGGTCCCATCACTTCATGGCAAATAGATGGGGAAACAATGGCAACAGTGAGAGACTTTATTTTTTGGGGTATCCAAAATCACTGCAGATGGTGACTGCAACCATGAAACTAAACGATGCTCGCTCCTTGGAAGAAAAACTATGACCAACATAGACAGCATATTAAAAAGCAGAGATATTACTTTGCTGACAAAGGTCCGTCTAGTCAAAACTGTGGTTTTTCTTGTAGATAAGAATGAATGTGAGAGTTGGACGATAAAGAAAGCTGAGTGCCGAAGAATTGATGCTTTTGAACTGTGGTGTTGGAGAAGACTCTTGAGAGTCCCTTGAACTGCAAGGAGATTCAACCAGTCAATCCTAAAGGAAATCAGTCCTGAATATTCATTGGAAGGACTAATGCTGAAACTGAAACTCCAAAACTTGGGCCACCTGATACGAAGAACTGGCTCATTTGAAAAGACCCTGATGCTGGGAAAGATTGAAGGCAGGAAGAGAAGGGGACTACAGAGGACGAGATGGTTGGATGGCATTGCCGATTCACTGGATGTGAGTTTGAGCAAGCTCCAGGAGTTGGTGATGGATAGGTAAGCCTGGCATTTTGCAGTCCATGGGGTCACAAAGAGTTCTACATGACTGAGTGACTGAACTGAACTAAGCTGATTATATTATGTATATTTTACCTCAAAATTTTTTTACCCCTTTTCATAATTGTAATGCTTTCATAGCATATATAATTGCTTAGTATATTAATAAACAAGTCAATAATAATATAATAGGTACAAGTTAATCTCTAAGCCTTTTGAAAGACATTACAGATTACTAGTTGGGATGACCCAGAGGGATGGTACAGGGAGGGAGGTGGGAGGGGGGTTCAGGATTGGGAACACGTGTACAACCATGGCGGATTCATGTTGATGTATGGCAAAATCAATCCAATATTGTAAAGTAAAATAAATAAATAAAAAGTTCAAAAAAACAAAAACATTTGATCAAGTGAAATGTTTTGTCCACTATGGAAAGAGTGGGTAAAGCCTAGTCTTCATTCTCTACAAAGTATACTTTTAATAGTTTCCATTTTTGCTTGACACATCTGCAATCCAAAAGCAATCTGGGTAAACAACTCTACAGTTTACATGATAATGATATATCATTGCTACCTATAGGCACATTAAAGACACCATGTAAGTGGAATTATGCATGCGTATCTGAGAGAGATGTATAACATAGATCCTTCATAAGTTGGGATGTAGAAGAGGCACTGTTAAACTTTTAAGTGTTCATGCTTCAAGTTCTGGGCTCATCTTTTTCCTGCCATGCCCTTGTGAAAGGTGGTCACGTCCCCAGTGTTTTCTCCTAACCCTAGTGCTCTGCTACTGCTGCTGCTAAGTCACTTCAGTCGTGTCTGACTCTGTGCAGTCCCATAGACGGCAGCCCACCAGGCTCCCCCGTCCCTGGGATTCTCCAGGCAAGAATGCTGGAGTGGGTTGCCATTTCCTTCTCCAATGCATGAAGGTGAAAAGTGAAAGTGAAGTTGCTTAGTCGTGTCCGACCCTCAGTGACCCCATGGACTGCAGCTTTCCAGGCTCCTCCGTCCATGGGATTTTCCAGGCAAGAGTACTGGAGTGGGGTGCCATTGCCTTCTCCTGCTTGTCCTGAAACCTTTCAGAGATACATGCAAAAAGATTAGGAACTCAGCTCTGGTCCCTTAAAATAGCGTAGGCTCATTGTTTAAGTGTAGAATATACCAGAGAACAATGTAGATATAGCAACCATCAAAGGATAAGTATAGAAAAAAATATTGCTTTGGTAGTGGTTTAATAAGGCATACATTTATGGTCAACTGCCTAGGAATTCTGTACACTTTAGTGCTATTTAAGTGACTTGTGTCTTGGAGACCTCTCTTTTAAGACTTTCTCTCTCCTTGATGTATATCACAGTCTTTGGTAGATTCCCATTGGTTGAGGATCATCCTTAAACCTTTCCAAAGTAATTTTAAAAATGAGAGGGCACTGGTTTCTTGGGAGAGAATATGAGAGAAAGGGGTAAATAAATGCCCAAGATTTCCTTCAGCATGCTTCTTGGAATTAATGAGTCAATTTTACACACACACGCGTGCACATGCACACACACACACACACACACACACACTTATATTCACACACCTCTTTATTTATGTAAAAGACATTTTTTTAAGTAAATAAGTAAAGTAAATGTTGCTCAGTCGTGTCCGACTCTGCGACCCCATGGACTGTAGCCTACCAGGTTCCTCCGTCCATGGGATTTTCCAGACAAGAATACTGGAGTGGGTTGCCATTTCCTTCTCCAGGACATCTTCCCAACCCAGGAATCAAACCCAGGTCTCCGCATTGTAGGCAGACGCTTTACCGTCTGAGCTACCAAGGAAGTCTGATATCTAAAAACCAAAACTAAAAAAAAAAAATAAAAAAACAAGAAAAAGTTTTTTGACCTCTGTCCAACAAACTGTTATTATTTTCCATTTGGGCATAAATATATGTTCCAGTTCCTTTAAGTTAGAAATGACCGTGTGACTTTGTTCTAACCAGTACAATATGAGCAGAAGTATTACATGCTACTTTCAGACATCCTAAGGTTACAGTGAAAGTGAAACGTGTGAATCACTCAGTCTTGTGCAACTCTTTGCAGCCCCATGGACTGTAGCCCTCCAGGCTCCTCTGTCCATGGAATTTTCTAGGCAAAAATACTGGAGTGAGTTGCCATTCCCTTCTCCAGGGGGTTAAGATTGAACTGGAGTCTCCTGCATTGCAGGCAGATTCTTTACCAACTGAGCCGCCAGGAAATGGGATCTTCCTTTGCTTGCTCTCTAAGCTTTCCTTCCCCTCCTCTCCCTCCCCTCCCAGTATCTCCTCTCTCCTCCTCTCTTCACTTCCAGGCTGGATAGAAAAGGCTCAGAGGAAGTTTTTTGAGCCATAGATGATAGCCTGGCCACTAGATGGAAGAATTCAAAATCTCTGTCTAGAAGTTGTAGGAAAGCTGCACCCAGGTGTAGGAAAGAGTTACCCCAAAAGAAATATCCTCCTATAACAGTAGAGTGAGAAATAAACTTTGACTATGTCATTTGTTTTGAAATTATGGCATTTATTTTTCACTGTAGTTAGCTTTTACGCTAAAACAAAGATCAGTAAGGTATGTTCTGGCAAGCTAAAAGATGAAGTTCTCAGGGAAGATACATTTGACCTACTTATGAATGTGTTACTTTAATTCTTGTAGAGAATATGTCTTGGTCAACAAGACCTACTAGGTAAGTTAAGTCAGCAGACAGTTGTTACAGTTTCCTACTGTCATTTTTGGTAAATGACTTTGTACCCTTAATAAGGTCATAAGTACAGAGTTTGACACCATCTCTGTGGTGGTTTGCAGTCCAGCCACCATGGTATGTAAATCTGGTGCTTAAAATTAGAACAGTTAGCCATGTGAAGAATTTGGGTTCTGTACCTAAACCACAATGAACCCAAATGCAGAATAGTCAAGATTTATTACTGTATAAGTTTCTATGCAGCAATTTGGTTTGTTTGTTTTTCTTTTGTTAAAAAAATCAAGAGACCATAAAGTTGTCTGAGAAATAACTCAGTGCCTCTGTGAATACGGAGGCTCCTGGGAACTGAATCACGCCCCTCGGTATAACCCCTGTGATTCATCATTCCCAGGGGGATGAGGGTTTAACTTTAGACCACAGTTTACAACAGGGATAACCATTACCTCCCTTTTATTGAGTGCCTTCCAGGTACTGCACTAAACACTTTACTCTTGTAGCAACCTAACACATTATGTGTTTGTATCTCTGTTCTCCAAATAAGAAAACTGAAGTTTAGGAAGCATATGTAACTTGTTCAAGGTCAACCATCTGAATTGTGGCAAAACCAGAATTCCCAAATTCCTGTTCCTACTAGTTTCCAGGCTCCTGTTATGGACCTATGGAACTTTAGGTTCTGTATCTTTAATTGTATTGGATAGCTCCCTTTTATATATAATGCTACCTTTCATGAATATATATTTTGCCACTTTTATTATTGAAGTATAATTGATTTACAATGTTGTATTAGTTTCAGATGTATAGCAAAGTGATTCAGGTATACATTATTATATGTATTACAAAATATAGGTTATTACCAATCATTGAGCATAGTTCCCTGCACTATACAGACAGTTCTTGTCAGTTAACTGTTTTATATATAGAAGTATGTGTATGTTAATCCCAAATGCCTATTTTATCCTTCTATCCTTTTCCCAGTGGTAACATTAAGTCTGTTTTCTTTATCTGCAGGTCTCGTTCTGTTTTGTATATAAGTTCATCTGTATTTTTTTTTAATTCCACATATAAGCGATATGATATGTCTTTCTGACTTAGTATGTTAATCTCTAGGTTCATTCATGTTGCTGCAAATGGCATTATTTCATCCTTTTAATGGCTGAGTAATATTCCACTGTGTGTATAACCACATCTTTATCCATTCATCTGTCAATGGAGATTTAGGTTGCTTCTGTATCTTGTCTACTGTAAAATAGTGCTGCAGTGCACATTTTGTTGTAATGAGTTTATGTCCTAAAAGTTTTCTCAAATTCTCAGCCACTGGACTTTGGACACATTGTGGAAACAATGTGATCATTTGAACATTTTATGTCCTTCCTCAATTATTTTGAATTTTAATACCTATGGCTGATTTGTGTTGAGGTTTGACAGAAAACAACAAAATTCTATAAAGCAATTATCTTTCAATTAAAAAATAAATAAAAAAGAAAAGGAACTCTTCAGCTTTAATATCACTAAACACACTGGAGATGCAAGAAATCTATGACTCTTATTGTGACTAGACTGAGTAATGTTATGATAACTTGAATTTTGCAGGCAAACCTTTGAAAATGACCCCCCCAAAATAACAGTAATCACATTAACATTCTTTTCCCATTGTGACACTAATCTATTTTTTTTTTGCAATTTTTCTTCTGTCCATCTACCTACCATTACACTTGTTTCCTCCCAGAAAGAGTTGTAAGAATCTCCAAGTATCATTAGCTCTATTTCAAACCATAGATCATAATAACCTCTGAAATATAACTGTACACATGCACCAAATCAACAAATGTGGACATGCACACACAATGTTTTCTGCATTAAAGCTACTTCCATGTTCCAGCATCTGTGAAATTCAATAATTATGATTACTATACAATAACCTTCCCAACACAAATACCTACTATTATGTGGGCCAATTATAGATAATCTCATAATAAAGATGCATAAAGTATTATCTTTCACATGGATCAAATCATGTATTCATTTGAGACAGAGTGTCATTGTAATACTTGTGACAAAGGTAATAACCTTCAAAAATAAATAAATGAATAAAGTTTTTGAAAACAAAGATGTGGGGTTCATAAGTAGAGATAACAGTTTACTGCTTCTAGAAGGATTTGGATGAAATAAGAAATGAAAACAGATACACTGCTTTCATATAACTGTAGCTATAGCTTTTTAAACACAAATAAACTGAATTTAAATTTTCCTAAGCTCAATACACTGACGACATGCTGTTGCTGCTAAGTCGCTTCAGTCGGTTCCGACTCCGTGTGACCCCATAGACGGCAGCCCACCAGGCTCTGCCGTCCCTGGGATTCTCCAGGCAAGAACACTGGAGTGCATTGCCATTTCTTTCTCCAATGCATGAAAGTGAAGTTGTTCAGTCATGTCCGACTTTTTGTGACATCATGGACTGCAGCCTACCAGGCTCCTCCGTCCACCAGTCAAGAGTACTGGAGTGGGGTGCCATTGCCTTCTCCAGTCTCTCAGCCATAGATGTGACTGAATGATAAAAGGAAGATTTCTAAATTGCTATAATTGAAGAGGATGGTCAAGAAAAAAATAGTGGCAAAGGCAAAACCTGTAGGTGCAAAAGGGAAAAACCAGTCCATAGAAAACAGTGTTTTGATGACTAATGTATACACACTAATATGTATAAAATGGATAAGCAGGGACTAACTTATACACACTAATATGTATAAAATAAACAGGGACTTACTGTATAGCACAGAAAACTAATTAAATGTCTTATAATAATCCATAGTGGAAAAGGATCAGAAAAATAATACATATATATATATGTATATATGGCTGAATCACTTTACTGTACACTAGAAACTAACACAAAATTGTAATTAATTATATTTCAGAAAAATGGTTATTGAAAAAAAATAAAAGTTTTCTGAATTGGTTTGGTGGGAGTGAGGGGACTTGTACCTAGGGAAACTACTCCTCCTGGTAATAATTTTTTAAATTTGTGCTTATCACATAATTTACAACATATCTGTAGCTTTTGGGGGCTGGAGGAGGGCACTTGGCTTATTCTGAGTCCTCAGTTTCCTGATCTGTGTGTGCAGCCCCCGTCAGGCTCACCGGTCCTCCCTTGGTTACGTGCCCATACTTCATGCATCATGGGTGCTCTTTCAAGTCTAATTTATGTGAAATCCTGTTATGTCCTCATATCATTTTTATAAACATTCTATTTGATACGCACTTACCCCATCTCCCCTTTATAACTTAAGTATTGAGGATTATGCAGTTAAAATTTTATTTTGTAGGTCTGGGTCAGCAAAATTTTCTTATAAAGGGTCAAATAGTAAATATTGGCAGCCTTGCAAGCCCCACAGCCTCTGTCTCAACTTCTCAGCTCTGGCTGAGTGGTGTGACATCGTCTATATATTGCACCTAAACAGGGCTCTGCTCCAAAACCTTCATTTACAGAAACAGGCAATGGTAGATTTGTAGATAATAGTTTATAGACCTCTTTTGTAGATGAGACACTTCCATTTTTCTTAAGTAAAATTTCCTTTGAGAGTCTTTTTCTATGGAATTTCCTTTCTATGGCCTCTTCTTACTGTTTTTGAAATCTTTCCTGAAATTTAGATAAATGCCTTTAATATCATTTTCATTTCTTTTATTCGTGTCTATAACCAGCCTGGATTTGATCTCTAAGTGGGATGTCATTTAAGAAGCACAAGGTCATCAAGTAGAACTTAAAAGAATTTTTATTCATTTCATTTCTTAAAATTCTCATTTATTCTTTGTCTCTAGAAGGGTATTAAAGAAGACTCAACCCATAACCTTGAATGGCAAGTTCCTTTCTTCTTTATTCTTCCCACATTTTCACACATTACATTCTATTCTTCTTTTTTACTATCCCAAATCCCCCTACCCCAGCAAGCTCAAACTATAAAGTTTTCATTTTTAACACTGTCTCCTCTGACTCAGAGCACTTTATTTTGCAGATTGATCAAACTACCCATGCTAAATTAGCTAGTTCTTCCTTTTTTCCCTTCTTCCATTCCCAAATTCAGAAGTAAGAACTAGGGCAAAGAAGGAAAATCTAGGCCACTAAAAACCAGGTCAAAATCCATCAACATTCCTGATTTTATTTTTGTTAATTCAGTCAAATATTACCTATATGATTTTTATTACCATTATTAGCTTAAGTTTATTGCAATTATTTGTAAAATATACATATTTATACACAGTACGCAGAAAGGGTATCATTGTAGACAGCCTTAGAGGCCATTCTCCCTTCACTCCTTTATATAGTATACCTCATCATTAAAGACAGGAAAAGGTCAGGGAGAGGAAAGGGAGAGACTCCAACTACCACTTCTCTGCTTCATAGTCACCATTGCAGCACCTCCTCATAGACTTGGCCCTCTCACATTAAGACAAAGCAAGCAAATATCAAAGGCTCACCTGGCAAAACTGCCACCACTCTGTAACCACCTTCTAAGCAGGCCTGGGCAGCTGCAGGGGGAGAGAAAGGGCCTGTCCATAGACAAAGTTGGTCTCTCCAAGTCACATTCATGAAGGCAGGCTGCCTATAGGAAGTGGGAGGCCCAGAAGCAAAGGAGGTGATTGTTATCAGATGGGGATGCTGTCAGAGAGCACAGAGAAGGAAAATTTTTCTGGAGGGGAGGCCTAAACTGTAGTTGGGGCAGCAGTGGTTCTTTCCATAGTGAGGGAATTTGAGGCACAAAGTCTTTGCAGCCCTGTCGTTGACTTGCAATGGGCAGTAATCCCCAAGGGTCGGAAATAGCTCTGTGTCAAAGTCTGGTGTCAGCTGAATGTAGCAAAACTGGGCCTGGTTGTATAATAGTCAAGGAACAATAGGGTTGGGGCCTTAAAACAGTAGAATAATGAAATAGGAAGGAAGCTTGGTGATTATCTAGTAATCCAATAACCTTCCTTTACCTATGGGGGAAAATCAAGACTTTCAAGTAAAAGGGGTTTCCCCCCAAACTTTCCCAGCCAGTTAGTCTACAGCAACAAAAAGAATATGCATATTACCCTTGAGTGCTTTTTCCTCCAGATTGCTCTTTATGATTAGAAATGTTAAGTTGGAGCAAGATGCAATAGGAGCTTTGGATTATTCTGTGAAGATGGATGACAGGAAAGAGTAGTGAACTATCTTGCTTTAGAGGTTCAGCTAGAACTTTGCTTCATGAAGGAGTTTCTCTAGACCTCCTGTAGGCTGTCCCCTTGTTTGCTTTGCATGTCCAGACTTCCCTCTCTAGGAGACTGGGTCAGCCAGCAGCCCAGGTGATTATGATTTGCTTATTTTCCCCACTGTAGAATCCCTGGAGCTAGATGCCAATGGTTCTTAACCAATGCCTCCTGTTAGCAGCTCTTGTGGAACGCTTGAATTTTTAAATAGCACTCCTAGCCAGATTCCACTCTTTCGAATTTGGATTTAATTGGTTTGCAGGAGTGCCCATCCATCTATATTTTGAGCATCTCATGTATTCTATTGTGAGAAAAACAAAGACTAAAAGAAGATGAAAGATTCAGCCTCGAATAGGCTAACAGCACACAAGTGGAGAGGTAAGGTGGACAGTTTGGAGAGATGTTACTGAGGATGAGTTAGGCCAGAATAGGGCCGTTGCTCAAGAGGAGAGGAAAAAAGAGCAAGAGGCTAGAGGCCTATTGGGGAGGGTAATGAGGTTCGAATGGACTCAGGTGGAAGCACTCTGCTAGCCTGATTAAGCAAAGGCTTTAGGGTTTCGAAGGAAACTGTAAAGACAGATCTACAGGCTCTGGGCTGAAGCATATTTGGTTTCCTCAGCAAGAAGGAATGGCAAAGGATAGATTACTCAGAAGGAAGTTGTTTTGAATTGACAGGTAAAGTAAAAATAATAATGGGACTGTTCTAGAAGTGGGAGTGTTTTACAGTCAGAATTTCTAAGGCCTTGGTCCATCAGATAACGAGGTCAAAAGCCTCCTGTAGAATGAATAATATAATTTTGGACCCAGAGGACCTTAGAGATCATCAGTGTCAGCCTCTTCACTTCACAGAGGAGGACTGTAAATCCCATAGAGGGTCAGAGACTTGCCCAAGATCACCTATAAGCTGAGTTTTTGACCTCTGTCTGGTAGAGTCCTCACAGTGTAATGGTAAATAACACAGCCTGCAGAGCCTGCTGCCCTCTCTTATCAAGTGTGCATCTTTAAGGGAACTTACTAGTTGTCTGTGTGCCTCAGTTCCCTCATCTCTAAAATGAGGATAATGATAGTCCACTTTATTATGGATAATTGGGTAGATTATAAGCATTGCTATCCATGCAACATTTATAACAATGCCTAACGTGATATGTGTTCTATAACAGTAATTATAATTATTATACCATACTGTTTTACTCAAGTGATAAAAAAAATACTAGTGAATAAGACGATAATAACCATTTAAGGATACAGATTTGGAGAAAATGCAGATTTCTCAAGGTGCTCTATTTTTGATGACTGCAGCGGAATAGATTTCAGGTGAATTGCAAAGCTGTGTGTTTTCATGTGAAGTTTTGTTAAAGTGTAGATTCCTGGACCTCACTCCAGATTATCTGAACTAGAATCTCTTGGAGGTATGGACAGGGCCTCTGTATTTTCCAAATACAGACCTGTAGAGCAGTGAAGTTTGGCACTTACTTCCACTTTGGGAAAGTGGAATAACCTCCTAAAATCAGTATCCGAGGCTTTCCCTCTCCATGAGAGATAGGTACTCTTCTCTTTTCACTCTGACAGATATGGAAATCAAGGCTCGGAAAGGGTGAATAACTTTCCCAAAATGACTGACTTTGTAAATAACAGAATAGAGCCTCTGAAGTCAAATCCTTAAGACCTGTTGAATTGCCATCTTCCCAGTTACCATGTGATCTTGAGGAAAAGCATGACTAGGTTTCAGTTTTCTTATCTGGAAAATGGGGTAATATTGGTATTTACATGATATTATGAAAATTAACATAGGCCAAGTATGTTGCAGAGTACCTTACCCATAGACGCAATCAAATATTAACCGTTATTTCTGCTCTAGATATTGGCATTGCTATTTTTACTCCAACTTTCCAAAAACTTACTTCAGTAAGTGTTGACTTGGTCCCCACCCCACCCTTGTACCAGATACTCTGCTATACTGTGAAGCCACAAAATCTAAAAACTGAATTAAATGACGTTCTTATCTCGAACAACCAACCACTCAATGGAAACTAAATAAAAAACTAGACTCTAACAAAAGATGTGATCCTGATCAGACAGGAACCACAAAGGGCCATAATGATTTAGCAAAAAACAAAACTTATCTACAAGGATCCCTTAGAAAATATGTCATTCCATGTAGGTAAGTTTTTTAGATAAACTGTTTAAATAGCATTTTTTCCTGTTTATATTGTAATGTAGATATTTCTGAAAATAAGGCATACATACTCTGCTGTCCTTCTAAACCAAGAACAGGGCTTCCCTTGTAGCTCAGTTGATGAAGAATCTGCTTGCAATGCAGGAGACCTGGGTTTGATTCCTGGGTTGGGAAAGTGCCCTGGAGAAGGAAATGGCAACCCACTCCAGTATTCTTGCCAGGAGAATCCCATGGACAGAGGAGCCTGGCAGGCCACAGTCCATGGGGACATAAGAGTCAGACCAAACCAAGAAAGTATGTGCCATGAAAATGCTTGATGACTCAGAGTCACCACTGAAAACCTTATTCATTGGGTCGTATCATTACAGCAAAGTCCTCAAGGGCTTCTGAGGATATACCCGTCTCTTTGTTTCCATTCTTGGTTTTAATTTTTTTTTTCTGTCTCTTGTATTGCTACAAAACATTCACTTCCCTACTTTAGAAATCTTTGTGATTTGTCATAAAGAGTGAAGACTTCAGAGTCAATCTGATCTCTATTTGTATACTAACTATGCTAGTTTGCATGAACCAAGGCCATTCATTCATTCATCAAATGTTTATAAATGCCATATTATTATGTCAGGAATTCTGGTACTTATAGGGATACAAAAACATGTTCATGCATTTTCTGTCTTGGGAGACTATAATGTGGAAGTTTCTTACTCATTCATAACTATAATTTTCTCACATCTCTCAAGCAGAACTAAGGCAATAACCAACATTAAAATATTAGGAATTTGGGGGAAGTGGTAGGCCAGGGGTACAAAAATACCTGCATCAGTATGGCAATGACTTTTTTATTTTCTTAAAAATATGTTTGGTTGTTAATTTATTTGTCTACTCTGGGTCTTTGTTGCAGCATGCAGAGTCTAGTTCCCTGACCAGGGACTGAACTTGGGCCCCTGGCATTGGGAGCATGGAGTTTTAGCCACTGGACCACCAGGAAAGTCCCTATGGCTTTTTTCTTAAAAGCGAAAAAAAAAAAAAAAAGTCTTTAGATTTCTTTCATGAAAACCAACACTAACATAGTTCTTTAGTAATGGCGAAGTGGCATAACAAGAACTTTGAGAAAGGAAAGGATGTTCTTTGCTTATGAAACCTGCTGAAAGGTTTCGTAGAAATGAGATATTTTCAGAAAGCAGTGGAAGCCTATATTTCCAGATGCTGTAATAGGTTCTGGGGATGTAGAAGCGAACAAAGCAATGGTTGCTCTCAGTGACTTTGCCTTCTGATGGAGAGCTGTCAATAGACCAATAAATGTATAATACAGTTGCAGATAAGTGATTGACAAAAATATATAGAAGTTCATAGAATGATTTTATTGAATTTGTTTGTCTAAATTCAGTCTAGTGCATTCCTCAATATTAAGAAAATTCCTCTGATTCAATTTCCCCACAGTTCTTCTAGACCTTTATACTCATATGGGACCATCAATAAAACCCCTGTGAGTCCTCATTTACAGAAAGTATAGATACTGAGAAATAAATTCCTTTCCAATTTTTTTTGTCATTGTTATTGTTGTTCTACAACTCTGTGTTGTAAAGAACCAGGAAATTAATAACGTGGTTCTTGACTTCCAGTTCCTTACTTGTTAAGTGGGGCAATGCCATTTCAACATGAGTAAATTATAAAAGAATTAACTAAGGAAAGAGTACTTGAAGTTTGCCAAATTGAGGAAATGAACTAAATATATATATATATATATACACATATATATATATATAGTCACTGGCTTAACCCATCCAGCAGCTATAACAAAATACCACCAAATGGCTTATCAACAACAGAAATGTATTTCTCACAGTTCTGGGATCTGGTAAGTCCAAGATCAAGGCACCAGCAGGTTCGATGTCTGATGAGGTCTCACTTCCTTGTTCATAGAATTGCTAACTTCACCACGTAGTGAAAGGGGCGAGAGAACTCTGTGGAACCTCTTTTTAAGGGAACTAATCCCATTCATGAGGACTTTACCATCATTACCTAATTACCTCCCAAGACCTCATCTCCAATAAGTTTCAATATATGGATTTTGGGATAGACACAATCATTCAGTCTATTGCAGTAGCCCTCCTGAGCTGAGTTTTCTACTGAATGTTGGTAAATGTAAATAATAAAGCTTGTGGGAAGATAGTGGAATACAAGAGATCATGATCTGAAAAGATTCTTGGCTGGAAACAAGCAAGATGTAGAATGCAGCTGGCTGAATATTTTAGAAAAGAGGGTCTTCTCAAAAGAATAAAGAGAATGATGGGCCAGAGCTGATTAGATTTTGTTTGGGCACAAAGATGAGTGACTGCAAGTTCTGAGTCAGGGAAAAGTGACCTGATAAAAATGCTGTCCGGGAAAGACTGATGATCATATGCAGGTTAGAAGAGAATTCTGACAAGTGAAATGAAGGTAGGAAGAAAGTTCAATGGGAATTGGGAGTGTAAGAAAAGATTTCTCTCTATAAATCAGAGAAAACTTACCTGTAAGGCAGCAAATGCCTATGATTAAAAAGAAGGGCACAAAATATGAGTCTTAGAAGATTCAGTACTTAAGAGAGGGAAGATCACCTCAGAGTTAAAAACTGGTGAATTGACATTAGATACACTGACTCTAATGAGAAAATTTGGGGTTTGGGGCATGCTATACAGTAGGTCCTTGATGGTTATCTATTTTATATGTATGTAGGTTAATCCCAAACTCCTAAATTATCTCTCCCACCCTTTCCCCTTATCCATTTAAGCTTTGTCTGTCAAAAGTGAAGCTGGAAGATGGGTTTGACTTTAAGAGAAGGAACAGACTGGTCATTTTTCAAAATGAAGTTGAAAAGAAAATATTTCCTTCCAAAAAAAAGTTCTTAATGGGCCTGCTTTAGATTATGCGGGTGGCTTCCAGGAAATGAGTTTACCTCAAGTATTTGAATAAATTTACTCCTCCAGGGCTCTTGGGCACTGTTGGGTTCAATAAAGAGGCAGTTTACTAAAAGACATCAAGGTGCTCTTCAGCATCCTTAAAATTAAGCATGACAATAATGATAATAGCAGAGTAAACTGAAAGCAGGGGGATGTTTCTGAACTAAAAATACAAAAGAAATTTTGTGATTTGGACTGCTCCTGAGGCCAGTCAACACCCAGAGATTGAACCCGCATCTCCTGAATTGATTGGCAGGCAGATACTTTATCACTGAGCCACCAGGGAAGCCTTGAATTAATACAAAGATTTCACCCAAAGGCAAAACATTGGAAGATAGGTAGGAATTACTTCACTCTTCCTGATACCAGCTGATCACTTCCCTTCCTTTCTCTGAAAAATATTTTGTGTGTTTATTCACAAATGGAAATCAATACTGGGTTTGCAGAAGGGAAACCCTGGAGATCCTTAAACCTAGACAATTGATTTTTTAATTTTTACACAGAACCCTTTCTTCAAATGAAATCTTGCTCAGAGCCCTAATACATGGAAAACAGACAAAAGTCAAACTTCATTGTATTAAGGACAGGTATGTTTCTGGAGATTTACTGATATGGCCATGTCTTTACATATATGAGTACACTGAGGCACCTAGGGTTTCATGAAATAATTTGATAACCACCAGTCTATACCACACCCCACACTCATCTTTTTAAATAAAGCCCTCTTGATGCTTGAGGCTGTGAGGGAGGAAGCTGCCCAATTTAATGTTGCAAGCCTGAGACAAAGGTGACCTAGAAGAAAGTGAGAGGTGATAGGGGTGTTGATTTGGTCCAAGGATACAGATACAGAATGCAAGATTTGAACTGAATTGAAATGACGGATGATTTCAGTTTAATGCAATTATCAATATGTCTGTGTGACACTTTTGCAATTTTAACAAACCTTTCAAATACACTATTTAGGTAGCTTAGTTCAGTAAGTATTGCCTGGATACAAATTATATAGTATTTAATCTAATAGAATCGGTGTATTGATTATGTAAATACAATCATTGCGTGTATAAACAAAAACGTATAACACAGTTTCTATAGGCAAACCTTTCAAGTAAGGCCTTCAACCACTCTGTGAAGGAAGCACAGCTGAAAAATGTAGCGTGGCCATGGGTTCACAGAATGTCAAAGTAAAACTGAGATTTGAACCCAAGTCTGCCTTATTCCAATACCTATGTTCATCCCACTCTAACCTCAAGGAATTATCAGACTGAAAAGATGAGAGATCTAGGCTTCAGTTCAGTTCAGTCGCTCAGTCGTGTCTGACTCTTTGCGACCCCATGAATCGCAGCACGCCAGGCCTCCCTGTCCATCACCATCTCCCGGAGTTCACTCAGACTCAAGTCCATCGAGTCCGTGATGCCATCCAGCCATCTCATCCTCGGTTGTCCCCTTCTCCTCCTGCCCCCAATCCCTCCCAGCATCAGAGTCTTTTCCAATGAGTCAACTCTTCACATGAGGTGGCCAAAGTACTGGAGTTTCAGCTTTAGCATCATTCCTTCCAAAGAAATCCCAGGGTTGATCTCCTTCAGAATGGACTGGTTGAATCTCCTTGCAGTCCAAGGGATTCTCAAGAGTCTTCTCCAGTACCACAGTTCAAAAGCATCAATTCTTCGGCACTCAGCCTTTTTCACAGTCCAACTCTCACATCGATACATGACCACTGGAAAAACCATAGCCTTGACTAGACAAACCTTAGTCAGCAAAGTAATGTCTCTGCTTTTGAATATGCTATCTAAGTTGGTCATAACTTTTCTTCCAAAGAGTAGGCTTAGCCTTCAATTATTTAAAATTATTTGTCATAATTGTTATACAAGTAAAAAGTTAGCATTTATGAGATGCAATAAGAGGCCAAGAATATTTAAAGAAAAATTTTATTTCAGATAAGCAACCGGGAAATCCGCTGTGGGCTGGAGAGCACTGAGGTCTGGGCAGGCGTTTGAAAGGCAGCAGAGTAGAGATGATGCTCTTTATGTAACATTCAAGAAAACTGAAGCTCACACAACTGAGGGACATTTTCAAGGGGATGGAGCTGGTTAGCTGTAACATCAGAGATACAGGGAAGGTCTTTTTAGAAATCAAAGAGAAACTAAAGGGAAAATATGAAACAAAGGAATAGCAGAGTAAGCATGAGAGAGTCCAGAACTTCCATGTAGAAACAGTAAAAGAAGTAGAAATCCTAAGTGACTATGGAGTCAGTGATAGTTTTTCTGTCTGCTTCAGAGGGGAGTGACAGTGTCTAACTTCCATCTAAGCTCCTTTCTTCTTTTTGAGTCAGCCCCATACTGTCTGTTATTTAAGATCTAGGTGATGTTAACCGTCAGTCTCTTAGAAACTATATCTACGTTTCTGCCACCTTTAAGAAAAAACTTGTACTAATTTTCATATTAAATGTCACACACTGAACATCACTGAGAATCTACTTCATGCTGCTGGGTTTACCTTCTAGTACTCACCTCGCTGTCAGGTTACCAATCATGGTGTTAAAGTGTTTGGATATTAGGGATGTGCTTGTGGGTCCATGTACAGGATAATCCATATGACAGCTTATTTACATTTTGGAGTTTGAATAATTCATACATTTGTTTACCTCCATTTCTTTCACTGCTTAGGAATTGTTTTTATTTTCTCCACTTCCTTCTCCTTCTGTCTTATTTAAAGGAACATAAACATATTCAAAAGTGTCACCTGTGGGTGAAATCTTAACTCTCAGTCAGTATTAGATTTATTAAATTTCACTTCTTTTCTACTCACTAGTTGGGAGTATATAAACCAAGTCTGGATTCTTTCCCCAAAAGAAATTAAAAAAAAAAAAATGAATGTACTCTTTTGATGTAAAGATATTGGATTTTCAGATGCTCTTCTAATTATAGGCAGATTTTCTGGATGGGCCCATGAGGAACATTGTAAACTTTCATAGCCACTCTTATTTCCACCTCCATCAGGTTAACTTTCTTACTCATTGTACCTGCTCTGCCTATGTTATTGCATCTGTTCTCATGGATTATTTTCACCCTATGATGAGGAGTTCTGTTTCTAAACTTCTGGCCTGTTTCTCTCCCATAAGTTTAAGGTTTATTCAACTGTGTGCTACACTTTTAATATATCCCATTGGTACCTCAAACTTAACATGCTAAGATGGAACTCATCATCTCTCCTTTCTTTCCAAGCCAGATATTCCAACTATATTCATTGGTTTAGTTAATGGAATCATCAACCACTGAGTTCAATAAGGTTGGAAACTTGAAGTCATCTTTGCCTCTACTATTGCTTCTTCTCCATCAGTAATATAAACAATATCTGATTTAACCTTTTCACTATTTATTAAAATTGTCTCCATCTTCTCCACCCCCACTTCTGTCATCCTGCTGTCTTATCTGGACTTATACAACAGCCTCATAAATAACTTTGTCCACAAACCGATAAGCTATAAATGCTTCCTCCATACAACTTTCAGATTGATCAATGTAAGACATATTCTGTGTCAAACGCATGCTTCAAGTCCTTTAATACTGTAGAGATGGCTACATTAACCTACATATGTGATAAAAAAAAAACTGTATAGAAATGAATACACACACATAGATACAAAGGAAAGTACAATAATATTAGAATTTCTGAATAAGATCATATCAATGTCAATATTCTAGTTGTGATATTATATGACAGTTTTATAAGATGTTACTTCCCATTGGGGAAAATTGGGTAACTGGTACATGGATATGCTCCTTAATTTTTATTATAACTGTATGTGACTATAATTGTTTCAAAATATAAAGTTTGCTTAAAAATATCTTACAAAATTCTTTAACACTCACCAGAAGAATTTAAGCTTTTAAAACAACATGTCACAACATGTTGCTTTCCACCTTTATCTCCTAGCATTCTCGGCCCAAAATTTTTACACTAGGCTAATAGCGTCACAGACTGCTCTCTCTGTAACTTTAGTCCTTAGCTGGCCTGACTAATTTCTTCTCATCATTTAAGGCTTTTTCCTTGATCTATCAGATGTGATGGTATATGTCATCATTGTACTTTTACAGTGTGATGCACTTTTTATCACATTTATTAGAGATTTCCCCCCTGTTTTAACTTCTTTACCAGGACCTTTTAGTGGGTGAAACAGTCTTATTTACTTTTGTTTCCAGTGCCCATTAATTTCCTGACAAATAATAGATGTTCTCGGTATATCTGACTTTAGTAAATGAATGTGCCTCTCTGTAAGCTTGAAAACCATCAACTAATCTTATTATCTTCTACTATATAACTAGACTTAAAGCATTCATTTGCAAATTTAACATGATTGACTATCCTACTATTTCTTTAACTCTTTATTATGCTGACTCTTTATTATACTATACTCTTAATGATTAAGAGCTTAGCTAAGTTCATCCTGGAGTAAAATTACTGATAATCACAATGAATCATATACGTTTAAGGTGAGATATGCAGATAGAATGCAGATTTGGAGACTATATCACCTGAGAAAGCTGATGTTTTCCTTCACGTGTATAAGGATCAAGTTTTCTTACTTTTTTTTTTTTAAGTAAAAGCAAACTTGAAGACCCTATAACAAAATGAAGCAAATAGAAATACCATTCATTTGTAGTGTATTCAGATGTTTGCTTATCCCTTGGTTTGACATAGAATTCTATATGCCAATTAAAAACCACCCACGTACATGTTTGGGGAAGGCAATGGCACCCCACCCCAGTACTCTTGCCTGGAAAATCCAATGGACGGAGTAGCCTGGTGGGCTGCAGTCCATGGGGTCGCTAACAGTCGGACAGACTGAGCGACTTCACTTTCACTTTTCTCTTTCATGCATTGGAGAAGGAAATGGCAACCCACTCCAGTATTCTTGCCTGGAGAATCCCAGGGATGCAGGAGCCTGGTGGGCTGCCATCTATGGGGTCACACAGAGTCGGACACAACTGAAGTGACTTAGCAGCAGCAGCACGTATATGTTAAGATGTGTAACTGGTGATAAAAAAAAAAAAATTCAAAAGTTTAAATTTATTGTCCCTGGGCCTGATGCTAAAATGGTATTTATGAGAGGGGAGATTATGCTGAGGGTAAAATTTAAGATTTCTAAACTCATTTTTATTTTCTGATTTTTCTTTTTACTTGCTGGAGGCTGAATGGGCAGATAATCAATTGAGACATTTGTGAAATGGGCTTAATAATAGGTTAGACTCACTGTCAGACTTAGTGAGGGAATGTTTATTTTCTTTTTGAAATCTGCAGAATGTAGATTTTGGATAGTGAAGGTGCAGAGTGTAACTTTTCTAGTTAAGAAATAGAGCTTTGATAGAAGACTCGATTGCCTGATTTTAATGGCAAAATGGAATCCTTGCCACTGCCTAAAGAGATACCAGTTGCTTAACTTGTAAAATTTGCTGTGTATACCTGCATGTTTTTGAAACTTCACTCACTCAACTTTTTGATTGACTATGTTTTAATTTTAATATTCTGTCTCATTAATATGGAAACTGTAACCCTAGTTTCATTTTTTATCCTTTTAAGGTTTGTAGAAACCCCAGCCCATTTCTCTTGGAAAGAAAGTTATTACCGATCCACTATGTCCCAGAGCACACAGACAAATGAATTCCTCAGTCCAGAGGTTTTCCAGCACATCTGGGATTTTCTGGAACAGTAAGTATCAAATAAGCAAAAAAGCTGTTTTACGTGAATTGTTATAAATAGGTAGTGCTGGATAGTCGAAGTACTGCTTATGAAGGCATTTTTTAGAATCAATAAAAATCAGGTGATATTATTGGGAAAAAATTATTCTCTCCAATAGCATCTCTGTGTTCAAAATTCAGCACAGATTTATTCAGTTTTCAACACCAGAAAATCATTATTGTTCCAAGGTGGTATAATTTTGGAGGATCAGAAGGACTCTCCTACCTAACCCAAAATAATTTCCCCAATGACTCTCTGATACTCAAATTCATTCCTTTGGGTTAAAGACTCTCATATACTTTTATATTGTAAATAATATCTGAGAAAGTAAAACACTAAATTTTATTGTTCATTATACCTTGCTAGGAAAAGGATAATTATCTCCTTAAGATTAGGCTGAGGCACCTAAGTAAATTAAGGGAAAGATGAAACAATACCAGAGTACTGGGGACCCATACGATTAGGATACATCTCTGACTCGTTCCTTCTATTCTGTGTTCCACCTAGTGATTCTTTGATGAGGGCAGTGATTTTTACTTTACAAATGGAGCTTAGATTTGGAATGCCAGAGGTTTCACATCTGGTAAGTATTTGAGCCAGAATTCATGATGAGGGTTTCTGACTCCAACCAATGAGCTTTGGCAACTTTAAAGCAAAAAAGAGCTCATTGTCACCAACTGAATGAGTGTGTGTTAGTCCCCTTCCACACCTAACACACTTTTGTTTTCCTTTATGGCAGACCCATCTGTTCAGTTCAGCCCATTGACTTGAACTTTGTGGATGAACCATCAGAAAATGGTGCAACAAACAAGATTGAGATTAGCATGGACTGTATTCGCATGCAGGACTCGGACCTGAGTGACCCCATGTGGGTGAGTGGCATGGGCTTCCCCTTTAAATCTGTGGGCCATGCTATCCACTTCTCTGTTATACTTCTTCCACGGCACATAAAAAAGCAGGTGACTCTGAATGGTCAAGGCCATTGGAAAGAGAGTCATTGTGGTCAGCAGAGAGATAAGTAAGAGCTGTGGATTCTGAGTCTGCCTCAACTCTGCATAATGTATACGTCTCCACTGGTGTGGAGAAGGGGATTGGAAGTAATTCCTTGCATTCTTTATCTGAATTGCTCCTCCCAGTGTTTCACAGCTGGTGGAGACAGAACCAAAGTCAAGTCCTGAATTGTATCCAAAGCACTTTCTTCTATGGCAAACTGCCTTTCCTATAGAATTATCCTT
Source organism: Oreotragus oreotragus (assembly GCA_006410675.1). Classification (NCBI taxonomy): domain Eukaryota; kingdom Metazoa; phylum Chordata; class Mammalia; order Artiodactyla; family Bovidae; genus Oreotragus; species Oreotragus oreotragus. The sequence goes on along the minus strand of SJYX01002934.1, from coordinate 829 downwards.
TTTAAATGAAGGAGGATGAAGTAAATTCTACACAAATACACAGATTCAAGTACCTGATAATAGAGTAAGAGGAAAGAAGCTAATATCTAAAATAGGCTCTCTCTTTTTTTTTTTTTCTTTTAACTTCACCACTGAGTAACTCATGACCTTAAATCTCAGTTATAAAATGGTAAGAACTTACATATACACACCTCCCAGGCAGCTAAGGAGTATACAGGTTAAAGATAGTAAAACATTTTACTGAGGTACTTAGGTGAACTTTCTTGTATTTGTGCAATCCATTAGCTAACTGGTATGTTTTCTTTTTTTAAAATCAATCATTCATCCCACAAGCCCTACTGCTTTTCCTGTATAAAAAGCAAACAAAAATCTGTAGAAAAATAGAAACTAAAAGAGCTAGAAAGAGGGTGGGGTGTCATAGAGTGTCTGCTGATGTAATTAAACAGAGCGCCTTATAATGTACCATGACTTTCTTTTTTGGAGGTGGGGACGATTACCAGGTAACTTCATTTGAAGGCATGGTACAGATGAAAGATGTTTTGGTTTTCCGATTCAATGTAAGATTTTACTGGAATTCTCACTGTATACTTTTTTATATAGATTGTACTTTTTTAATATTGGAAGAAGAGGAGGTGGGGGGAAAAAGGAGAGAAAATGGCCAAAAATAGAAAGTTGTAATTTTACAAATATACTCATATATTGTCACCAAATTGATAAATGAAAAATGCACTTCTCATTGGCCCATTCCATCTTAATATGGATTCAGTTCTCAATTATCCTTGAGCTAGTAAAAAGAAACTGCTAGGTAAATCCAAGGTTAAGTAATTCA
>SJYX01002932.1:171274-182298 GCA_006410675.1 Oreotragus oreotragus | reverse complement strand
AAAAAAAAAAAAAGTAGCTATTCTAATAGGTTGTGATGATTTCTAATTGTGATTTTAATTTGGATTTCCCTGATGACTAATGGGATGGGGCCTCTTTTCTCATTTGCTTATTTTCCATTTACTTCTGTGAATCTCTGTTTAAATCTTTTACCATTTGCATTTTTTGTTTGCTGTTTTGTTTGGTTTCCTTTACTTCTTATTGGAGTATAAATCTCTGTGTACCTGTGAAACAAATCTTTTTTTCTGGTATAAGTGATATCAAAAATTTCCCCCTGTTTAGTGGGTCATATTTTAATTTTTTTAATGACATTTTTCAAAGGATAAAACTTTTCATTTTTAGGAAGTCCAGTTTATCAATTTTCCTTTTTGATTACTATTTTTCATTTCTATCTAAAAAATTTCTTACTATGTTAAGATTACAATGATTATATCCTGTGTTTTCTGTTTATTTGTTTTATCTTCTCAGACTTTCCTTCAGGCCTAATGTCCATTTTGGGTAAATTTTTGTATATGATGTGAGATAATGGTCAGTGATCTCTTTTCCCCCCCATATGGTTAGCCAGGTGATCCAGCAAGATTTGTAGAAAAGTCTTTTTTTCCTCCCAACTGAGTTGCAAGTCTAATAAAACTCAACAGATGTAAGTGTAAGTGTTTTTCTTGATTTTATTTCATTCTATTATATTTATGTCTATCTCTTGACCATTACAAAACCGTCCTAATTATGATAGCTTCAAGATAAGCCTTGAAATCAGGTAGGGTTCTTTTTTCCTAAACTTTCTTTTCTCAGAGGGCTTTGAATTTTCGTATATATTCTAGATTATTTTGTCATTGTTTTACCCCCTCAAAAAACATGATATGGTTCTGATTGGTATTATGTTAATACAAATTTTGAAAGAATTGCCATCTTTACCATTTTGAATCTTCCAGTTTATGAACATGGTATATATTTCCATTTATTTAAGCCATCATTAATTTCAATTTTTTGCAGCAATTTTTCTCAAAGTAGAGATCATAGATGTCTTTTATTAGACTTATTCCTTAGTATACAGCATAACTATAAATTATAACTATTAATTATACTATTTTTTATAATTCTTATAATTATACTTTCTAATTGTCCATTGCTAATATATAAAAATATAACTTATTTTTGCATGTAATCTTGTATATTGTGAACTTTCTATTTTCACTTACCAGTCTAGTTTTTGTTTTGAAGATTCTTTGGATTTTCTATTTTAAAAATTACATTACCAACAGGTGAAATTTTACTGCTTAATTTCTGGTCTTTATGATTTGAATTTTCCTTTCTTATTTCTTGTAATGTTTAAGACTGCAAGTACAGTGTTGAACAGAGTAGTAAAGTGAGCATACACGCTTCATTCTTGATATTAGGGAGGAAAATATTTAATTTTTTACCATTAGCTATAATTTTTTTCTAACTTCCCTTTAACTAGTTTGAAAATGTTTCCTAATATTCCTCATTTATTTCTTGACTTTTGATTTTTAACAGTTTGATTAGGATATATTCCAGCATAGTTTTCTTTGAATTTCTATTGTTTGAGGTTTGCTGAACTTTTCAAATCTGTAAATTTTATGTGTTTCACTAGACTTAGGGAGTTTTCCACCATTATTTTTCAAATAATTTTTCTTCCTTCACATCTTTCTCCTTTCTCTATGGCATTTTATCACACGTCTTTGATAAATATTGTCACACAGGTCCCTTAGGTGCTATTTTTGTTAATTTCCATATATTTGCTTCTCCACCTTTTGAGGTCTTTTCATAGTCTGTCTGCTTTTATGCACTTTTCATTGTCCTCAGATGATTGTTTGTAGTATTTTTTTTAACAGAGTTTTTAGTTGTTATCAGAAGAAAGATTGAATTGTAGATTTTTCCTGACATAGCAGAATGGGACCCCCATTATCCAGTTGCATGATTTTAAATCCTGTATGTGATGACTTACAAATAAATATATCCAGTTCAGACCTCTCCCCTTCCCTCCAGATATTTGTATCCAACTGTCTGCTTGCCATGTCTAACTTTAATAAACATTTTAAAACAAGTGTGTCTAAGACAGCCCTAACCTGGATAAATTACTAAAATCTGCTTGTTCATCTTCTCAATTTCTTTGGAGTCATCCTTAACTCTTTTCTTTCACATGCCACATCTGACCATCAACAAATCCTCTTGTCTCTATTTTCACAATTTTTGAGTGTTTCTGTCACGCTTCTCACATCACCACGCTTGCTCACTTTCATTGTGATTTCCACTGTGGTTGGACTAATCTGCTGTTTATAGATGTTTGTTGGATTAATGGGCAACCAGCCCTAGATACCTAAAAACTTTGCACAGCATTTAATTGCTAGGACTTGTCTTAAAATGCTGACAAGTAAATGATGGCAAAGGTGGATATCACTTCCAGCTAATTGGATCTGTGATTATGAATCAGGAAGCTAAAACCCACAAATCTTATTAAGTGGTGGGACTCTTCCCTAGGTCTTAGCCTAAGTGATACTCCTAAATTTAAAAATCATTTAATAAAGGTGTATTCATATAAATCATGCACTGTATTTGCTTTACTGAGAATTGGGTGATACCCATAAACTGGGAGTGTGAACCATGCTTAAATGTTTAGATGATATAATCAGAGTCTCATCAAATCTCCTTCAACTTTGTATGGTTTCTGAGAGACCTTGAGCTATTTGATTGAGTATTGGATTTATTAGTGACTCTTTATAAGACTATCTACCAGTAATATCAATTAGAAGTTGTAAGAATCACTCAAGGAATTTTCTGAATTTACATGTACCCCTTTTCTTACTCTCCCCCTCTCTATTCTTACCAGCATTCTGGCATGTTCCTCAGAAAGTATCTCCTAATCTCTGGAAAACTTCCCTACATAAGTTTTTGTAACTGCAAAACCCCTTTTCCCTCATGCCAACCAAACTGAGTACCACTCGTGACAATGCTGATTCTTTAATGGCCCTGGTTAACATTTTAGGTAGGTAGATAGATATACGTATGTATGCAATTAAAATATGCACATATATATACAAAATATACATAAGGATTATGCATATTATAGAATTGTCTTTTTTCCCGTTTACATTCCATTTTTACGTGGGATCCATAAGAAAAAAGGACATGAGATTCTTTATGCTCAGAGAGACTACAAATATTGAGAAATTTTACAACCTACCATACTTGATAATAATACTTCTTATTCTTTCTGTAGAAAAAATCATATTGTGTCACTTTGTCTATTTTATTTCTTGTTTTCTGCAAAGGTATATAAGTTTATCACATTTATACTAGAATCTTTTGCTTTCATCTATGTATTTATTAAGTCATTCACAAATATATTACTGTGGAGTTCCTTTTAAAAAGTCAACAACAAATACCATGCTGCTGTTCATGTCCAGCTCTTTGCAAACCCATAGACTACAGCACACCAGGCTTTCTTGTCCTTCACTATCTCCTGGAGTTTGCTCAAACTCATATCCATTGATTCAGTGATGCTATCCAACCTTCTCATTCTCTGTTGCCCCTTCATCCTCCTGCTCTCAATCTTTCTCAGCATCAGGGTCTTTTCCAATGAGTCGACTCTTTGTATCAGGTGTCTTCAGCATTGGTCCTTCCAATGAATATTTAGGGTTGATTTCCTTTAGGATTGACTTGTTTGATCTCCTGTCTGTCCAAGGGCTTCTCAAGAGTCTTCTCTAGCATCACAGTTTGAAAGCATCAGTTCTTCAGCACTCAGCCTTCTTTTTGGTCCAACTCTGATTTCTGTAAATGACTATCAGAAAAACCATTGATTTGACTTTTGGACCTTTGTCAGCAATAATGTCTCTGCTTTTTAATATGCTGTCTAGGTTTGTCATAGCTTTCGTTCCAAGAAGCAAGGGTCTAATTTCGTGGCTGCAGTCACTGTCTGCAGTGATATTGGAGGCCGAGATAATAAAATGTACCACTGTTCCCATTTTTTCCCCATCTGTTTGCCCTGAAGTGATGGGGCTGGATGCCATGATCTTAGTTTTCTGAATGTTGAGTTTTAAGCCAACTTTTTCGGTCTCCTCTTTCACCTGCATCAAGAGGCTTTTTAGTTCCTCCTTACTTCTGCCATTAGGGTGGTATCAGCTACATGTCAAATAATCAAAAATAAAGAGAAAATATAATTTTTTACTCCCACCTCCAGGCACACAATGTTTCCTAAGAATATATTATCTGTTGGGCATCTCAGACGGTACTAGTGGTAAAGCACTCACCTGCCAATGCAGGAGACACAATAGACATATATTCGATCCCTGGGTCGGGAAGATCCCCTGAGGGAGGGCATGGTAATCCACTCCAGTATTCTTGCCTGGAGAATCCCATGGACAGAGAAGCCTGGGAGGCTACAGCCCATAGGGCTGCAAAGAGTCCAATATGCCTGAAGTGACTTAGCATGCACACACGCATGTTATCTATTACTTGAAGTCACTGCTTCAAAAAAAAGGGCATTTATGTATATATAGAGCTGATTCACTTTGCTGAACAGCAGCAACTAACTCTGCATTGTAAAAAACTGTCCTTCAACAAAAAATTTAAAAATGTTATTAAATCAGCTGGACTTTTAAAAATTTATATTTGGAGGAGGGGGTGAGATAGGGTCATCCTTTCTTTTTTAAACTTTTTATTTTATGTTAGTGTATAGCCAGTTAACAAGCAACACTGTAATAGTTTCAAGCGAACAGCAAAGGGACTCAGCCATACAAATGGGTCATTTTCTTAATATGAAAATTAGCCTAAGTGCAAACCAGATATTCAGCACTAGATCATACAATATATTTTTAATAATTTTTAATGCACACAAAAGCTGGGGAGAAATGTACATAAGAATCCTTTGATTTTAATTTTGAAGGACAAGAGAAAAAAATTAAACAACAAATCTAATTTTCTAACCCCAAAAATGGGATTATAAAACTTTCTTTTCAACAAATATAAAATGTGTACATTTCAAAGAGGGAAGCAAATGAAGTGACAAAGGGAATAAAGAAAAGCCAAATTAAGAGTATCAGAAACTGATAAGACCTGAGAAAAAGAATCTTAATGACTAAAAGAAAGAAACATCAATGTCAAGAGGGGATGACATGAACAAAACAAGAGATGGGAAGAGGTTGGTGGCAATGAAAGGAAGAACAGGATACATGCCATTTCTAGACAGCTCTTCCAGCTGTCACTGCATCTCGTCTAGAAGAACTCTTTTTCTCCAGTTTTTCATCTCACTCTCTGTCCTGCTATCATTTTCCACCAGCTTTCTAAATTAACTTATTCTATCAAAACAAGCTTAGTCCAGACCTTTAGATTGCCCATTCTTGTTTCAGCCAGCAACTTTAGGATCCAAATTAGGTATAATTTTGTCTCCTCTAGAAGTTTAAACACTCCAATGACTTGGTTAGTTTAAGGCTTTTGTTGTACTAGATTATCCCACATAAAGAATGTATTGTAACTAAATCAACAAAGACTTCTTTGAAGTTTGTGGGAGAATTTGATGGGAAACCATAACTCTTCCATTACTAGGAAAAATTCTATATAATAAAGCTTCTCTTAAAATCTATTATATCATCACTTTGTTCTAGNGGCTTTTGTTGTACTAGATTATCCCACATAAAGAATGTATTGTAACTAAATCAACAAAGACTTCTTTGAAGTTTGTGGGAGAATTTGATGGGAAACCATAACTCTTCCATTACTAGGAAAAATTCTATGTAATAAAGCTTCTCTTAAAATCTATTATATCATCACTTTGTTCTAGTTACAGAACATTTCTCATTTCTTTACCACTTAGTTATTCTAGGCTTATAACTTCCAGAAAGGCCAACATCAGACATTCCAAAGTGCTGTGTTTATAAAATCTATATTCACAAGATCTTCTTCTAGTTGTTTAAGTGTGTTTGAATTTGATTTTCATATCTATAAATAAGCTCTAGTTGTTAAGAATCTATAAGAATACAGAACAAGGAAAAGCAGTAAAAATCCTATGACTACCTTAGCTGATCCTTCCATTAAAAAAAAAGATTGTAGAATTGGGGATTAAGATCAAAGATGAACCATCATTTGGGTTGGTTTCTTTTGATTGTAAAATTGTGGATTCCTTCAATCTAAAATCTGAAAATCATTTAGAACCTTTATATAAACACAGTCCATATTATAGTAATTAAAAGCACTTTTGATAGATGCTTAAAGACCAAAACCATGGCTACTGAAAATGATTCAGTATAAGATTTTTGCTTTCTTTAAGGTCAAATGCTTAAAAAATTAAACACTATACAGTTTCATTTAACTGGGATGAAATACAGAGCAGATTATAATCAAGATTCTCTATGTCTGGTGCCTAGTATATTTAAAAGGGATTTAACTATATATATAAACACACAGGTATATATACATACACACATATATATACACATACATATATATGTGTGTATGTACACATATATACATATATAATGCACATATGTGTGTACGTGAGTAGTCACTCAGTCATGTCTGACTTTGAACTGTAGTCCAGCAGGGTCCTCTGTCCATGGGATATTTTAGGCAAGAATACTGGAAGATGTGTATAAGAGACAGCCTCNGGGAAAACTGGTCAACCACTTGTAAAAGAATGAAACTAGATCACTTTCTAACAGCACACACAAAAATAAACTCAAAATGGATTAAAGATCTAAACGTAAGACCAGAAACTATAAAACTCCTAGAGGAGAACATAGGCAAAACACTCTCCGACATAAATCACAGCAGGAAAGTTCCCTTTCTTACATTTGACTCTAGTATATCCAGGTTTCCCACAGTTAATGCAAGTGCTGGGGAATTTTGGAAGTGGTAATCCTGGCATAGCCTGAGCTAATAAATCAGCTTTAAAGGATTAGGTTCCCACTCCCTGGCATAGTTTAACATAATCCTCAAACTAGCTTTTCCTTTCAAAGGGTTCATTACCTTCTTGCAATCCATGTTAGCACTGTCATAAGCCAACAATTATAATATGACATCTGCCACCTCAACATTTGTGACTTGCGTGTAGACTGCAGTCTTGTAATTGGGCAGTAAATTCAGTATAGGGCTCTTTAGACCGCTGGACAACTTTTTAAAAGGAAACAGAAGTCTGGCTTTTTGACTGTATTTTCTCTCAGGCTCTCAAGCAAACCTTTGCAGTTGCTCTATGGCTTGATCATTCACACGTATTTGATCTTGCCCTCTGCCCCATGGACCTATCCCCACACGTTGTTCTAATGAAACAGGGATATTATGAGTCTGATCATGTAGCCTGGGTCTCAGCATGGTTCTGTCACCAAGTTCTAAACTGAGGAAATTCCCCTGGGGCTAAGATTGTTTTTGCTAATGTCATCCATCTACTGGAATGAGGTGATTGCCCTCTGCCACACCCTGAACTATTCCCACTGTGAACAGGGAATTTACATCATAATTTTGTGCTGGCTTGTTTTAATTCCTTTAGAATTTTAAAAGGAAAAGTTTCATGAATGGCCTCATAGACCCCATTAGGGTTGTCAGGATGGACAGGAGGAGCTACCCTCTCATGGATAGTAATGGGAAAGGCAATAGGAAAAGCCTTTAAATCTCCGTCCCGTGGTGCTTGTAAAATTCCTTTTGGTGTGGATGAAAGATGAGGACTGGGCATAGACTCTCAATGGAAGATGCTCCCTGCAAAAGCAGGTGGTGGCCATGGGGGACGGGGTGGGGGAGGCGGAGGGAAAGCTCCCTCATTTCCCTTGGGAGCCGTGGGGGCCTTGCTCTTTCCCTCAGAGTCCACATACTCTGGACTTTGAGGTTTTTCAAAAGAGTCATCATTACTTTCACCAAAAGAATTAGAAGTGTGCCAAGGTTCCAGTATTGACTTAATTAATGGCCATGTACTCTGAGTAGAAATAGGGAGCGGAGTTCCTTTTGCGAGTTCTTTCTTTAACTCGGCTCCAACCTTTTCCCAGATTTTTAAATCTAAGGTCCCTATTGACAGGAACCAGCAGCAATATTTATCCATGGTTTGCAACAATTCTAATAACTGCCCTTCACTAACAGACGCTCCCCCCACTTTCAAGAGCTGTCTTAATAAACAGATATATATATTGCTGACAGTGTTCTTCACTCTCAACACCTTCCATTCTAACCCTGATTAAATGCCTGAAGGACTTACCATGGGAATTTTCAGAGGCCTCTCAGCCGTCCCAGGTTCTGCCTCACTGTAGTTCACTTTTGCTCTTGTGGTCTTTCACTCCAGCCCCACGCTGGGCGCCAGTTGTTGCCCTAATGGTCCAGGAGTGACGAGAATGAAGACAGAGCGTGAAACCGGGTGCAAAGGGCTAGGGGGCCGCAGCCTTTACTGGGTTGAGGTGCAGAGTCCACTCCGAGTCCAGCTTTTAGTCCTGACTGCAGACTACAAGACTTTCTCAGATCTTATCTCCCTCAAGACACGAACTGTGTTCATCTCCTCCCCCTAAGTGTCATGGACTTCACTGACATGTCCCAATCTCCTTGTGTTGCCCAGGCCATCCCTTCTGGGCTGGTCTCAGGACCAGTCAGTGGGCACACATGGTCCACGCGTCCCTGTCCCCAGTCACACTCCCTTCTGGGTCTGGCCTTGGGGTCTGTAACAGGGAGATTATTCTTAAGAAAAACATGAAAGATAATCATTACCTTGATTTCTTAATATATCCCGTGTTTCCAGGTGCGCTTTCGGGGGATCTCTCGAGGCTGTGGCAGTGCATTATTAGGAATCCCCGCTGCAGACATACATTAGGCGCGTGCAGTTGTTTTATGGCTCACTGATAGTCTTTTCATTTCTAATCATTTTTTCTCTGTGTGTTTAACTTTGGATACTCTTTATTGGCATGTTTTCAAGTTGACTGATCTTTTCTTCTGCAATATCTAATCTACTATTAATGCTGTCACTGGATTTTTCATTTCATATATTGCAGCTTTCCTCTCTGTGACTTGAACTTGGGTCTTGTTTATATCTTCATCATCTCTATTTAACTTTTTGGGCCTATTGAAAACAGTTACCAAGAAAATTGCTTTAATGTCCTTGCCTGCTAATTTTAACTTCTGTGTTAGTTTTGTTTAACTTTCATTTTTTCTTCTCATCATCGGTTGTATTTCCCTACTTCCTCATGTCTGATAATCTTAAATTGCATGCCAAACATTGTGAATTTTGTCTTGTTGGCTGTTTTTTATTCCTATAAATATTCTTGAGGTTTGTCACAGAGTGCCCCTAAATTACTGGGACTCCGTTTGACCCTTTCAAGTCTTGCATTTAGGATTTGTTAGGTGGGATCACTGCAGCACTGAGACTTGGGCTAATGATTTTCCATTCCTGAGATGAGACTCTTCTGAGCACCCAACCCAATGCCTACTGAATTGAGGTTTTCTGTATAGCTGGAATCTGTATATACAGGAATCTTCCTGACCCTGAGAACTGGCCACTGCCCTCTAATTTCTCAGCAGTCTCTTTCCCTGGTCCTGGACAGGTTCCTTGCAGGGCCCCTGAGAGCACACGTGGCTAGTCAGGGGTCTGCTGGCCTCTCGAGGGAGGCCCTCTGCAGCCCTCACCTCTCTGTCCTGTGAGCTCCACCCTGTGGTTTCCCTGGACTCTCAGCCTGTTTCCTCAACTCAGGAGGCCTGCTTGTTCTGCCTCAGTGCCAGGCCTGAGCCACTGTCAGGAAACTCCAGCCAGTAAGCTGGGTAACTGGTAACAGACTTCATTTCTTTCCTTTTCTCAGCATTACTGTCCTTTGTCACTAGAAGGCCAGTATTTTGAAAACCACTATTCCATATATTTTGCATGTATTTTTTTCCTTGGGGTGTGTGTGTGTTTGGGATTGGGGGAGGTTGTTCCAGGGAGGAGGCTAAATCCAGACACTGTTACTCCATCTTAGCTGGAACAAAAATCTTCAATCAAAAATTTTAACGACAAAATTGCTAAGCTGTCAGCAATTGTGTGATTAAAGTTTTCAACCTTATTCTCACTGCTGCAAAACAGTCTTAGACAGAAGATAAAATAAAAAACACTAGAAACAGGCATTAAATAGCTAGATTTACAATATTTTTCTTATAATTTGCATGGTCATTTACTTATTATGTACTTTATAATTCATATAAGAATTCTTTAATGTAGGCAACATCTTCATTATTTTAGAAGTGTAGAATCTGGATTCAAGAAAGCTAATGAGCTATTACCCTAATGTATAAGCCATTATCCTTATGCTTCAGTTCAGCTCAGTAGCTCAGACATATCCAACTCTTTGCGACCCCATGAATCGCAGCATGCCAGGCCTTCCTGTCCATCACCAGCTCTCAGAGTTAATACCAACTCTTGTCCTTCGAGTCGGTGATGTCATCCAGCCATCTCATCCTCGGTCGTCCCCTTCTCCTCCTGCCCCAATCCCTCCCAGCATCAGAGTCTTTTCCAATGAGTCAATTCTTCACATGAGGTGGCCAAAGTACTGGAGTTTCAGCTTTAGCATCATTCCTTCCAAAGAACACCCAGGACTGATCTCTTTTAGAATGGACTGGTTGGATCTCCTTTCAGTCCAAGAGACTCTCAAGACTCTTCTCCAACACCACAGTTCAAAAGCATCAATTCTTTGGCACTCAGCTTTCTTCACAGTCCAACTCTCACATAGATACATGACCACTGGAAAAACCATAGCCTTGACTAGATGAACCTTTGTTGGCAAAGTAATGTCTCTACTTTTCAATATGCTGTCTAGGTTGGTCATAACTTTCCTTCCAACAAGTAAACGTCTTTTAATTTCATGGCTGCAATCACCATCTGCAGTGATTTTGGAGCCCCCAAAAATGAAGTCTGACACTGTTTCTACTGTTTTCCTATCTATTTCCCATGAAGTGATGGGACAAGATGCCATGATCTTCGTTTTCTGAATGTTGAGCATTAAGCCAACATTTTCACTCTCCACTTTCATCAAGAGGCTTTTTAGTTCCTCTTCACTTTCTGCCATAAGGGTGGTGTCAT
>SJYX01002932.1:151849-171266 GCA_006410675.1 Oreotragus oreotragus | reverse complement strand
ATAAAGTCTGACACTGTTTCCACTGTTTCCCCATCTATTTCCCATGAAGTGATGGGACCAGATGCCATGATCTTCGTTTTCTGAATGTTGAGCTTTAAGCCAACTTTTTTGCTCTCCTCTTTCACTGTCATCAAGAGGCTTTTTAGTTCCTCTTCACTTTCTGCCATAAGGGTGGTGTCATCTGCATATCTGAGGTTATTGATATTTCTCCTGGCAACCTTGATTCCAGCTTGTGCTTCTTCCAGTCCAGCGTTTCTTATGATGTACTCTGCATAGAATAAAGCAGGGTGACAATATACAGCCTTGACGTACTCCTTTTCCTATTTGGAACCAGTCTGTTGTTCCATGTCCAGTTCTAACTGTTGCTTCCTGACCTGCATACAGATCTCTCAAGAGGCAGCTTAGGTGGTCTGGTATTCCCATCTCTTTCAGAATTTTCCACAGTTGATTGTGATCCACACAGTCAAAGGCTTTGGCATAGTCAATAAAGCAGAAATAGATGTTTTTCTGAAATTTTCTTGCTTTTTCCATGATCCAGCGGATGTTGGCAATTTGATCTCTGGTTCCTCTGCCTTTTCTAAAACCAGCTTGAACATCAGGTGCTAGAAAATGATTGTTCTGTTTATAGAAGAAATTAACATTAGCAATATAGTCTTTGAAAATAATTCACCCTCAAAGAAAATTTGTAGGTTTTATAAAAGTGTTTCTCAGGTCTTACCTGGGAACCTAGAACCACTACCAGAAAATCAGAAAGATTGCAACAAAATGTAAGGTGAACTGTAATCATTTTGGATGCAGAGACTTCAGATTTGAATGATATTGAAATGTTCTGCTGCATTATATGGAAAATTTATTCTACGGGTACCCTGTACAAACTTTGAGGTAAGAACTATAACGTATTTTTAAAAAGAATGTGTGAGTTCTCTAGATGTCGGGTGAAGTGTTCTAAAACAATTCATTTAGGGTGGTCAATAGTATTGTCCAAATAAACTATGTCTTCACTAATTTTTTGTCTTGTTCTAGAAACTGCTGAGAAAGGAAATAGAAATTCATTCTAATGAATTAAAATATCCAACTATGACTGTGGATTTGTCTATTTGTGCTTTTCATTTCATCCATTTTTGCTTTGTATATTTTCACTTATTTTATGCCTTCCTATATGATAAAGTCCTTTTATCATTATGAAATGTCTCTCTTTATCTCTGGAACTATTTTGTCTTGAAGTCTATTTTATTTGATATCAATAGCCATTCCATCCTTCTTATGCTTACTCCTTGTGTGGTTCATTTTTTCTACCCAGTTAGTTTCGACCTATATTATCCACTCAGAATCAATACAACTAAATTCATGTCTATGTAAGAGCTTTTTGTGAATTTCATTAATTTGAATAAGATACTGCAAGTAGGATCATCTTTGGATGAACCAATAAGAGGCTATTTCTGAACCTAAAAACTTAAAATTAGGTGTAGATGGCCACTTAATGGAAGTGGCCATCTCCCTAGGCACACGTTGGAAACTAATTTCTGAACTGTCCGTTTCTTTTCCTATCTTTTTGCATTAAGACTCCCTCCAAGTCTTCTCACACTTTTGATTGCCATCTTTATCTCTTTCTCTCTAGATATTAGACACTAGAGTCCATGATCTTGTCACCTTTGTACAGGATCATTAAAGTTTTCTTCGCCTGGACATCCTTGCCTCTCATCTCTCCAACCAAAAGAGGCTACCAGGAAATTTCATCGAGACCTTTCTCCTGGGACTCTGTCCTCAGTTTTGCTTTGCTCCTTTTGTTTCTTTTTTAACATCTTGATTTGGTAATATTGCTAATATACTTCTTGAAATGGCTCAGATTTTTCAGGCACCTTTTTCTCCCTTCACATTCTTCTATAAACCTCACTTCTTTTTCTTGGTCTCCCAATTTTTTCCTCCATTACAGCCACATCAACTCAACTAGATGTCTGTTTATTCAGCGTTTTGTTTATGTCTAAATCAGACAGTCAGTGCCTTGAGGCTGGGGTTTCATTCTCACAGTTCTGTGCTTTGCAAAATGCCATATGCACTTACCACACTCTATAAATAATAAATAATCAGGCAAAAGAATCAGTAAACTGGTGCCAGATTACTGATTAGCATAAGCACTCAACACATCGAAAGAGTTGCTGCTGCTGCTGACACAAAAACTTTTTCTCCAAGAAAAACAGAACAATGAAAACGAATCTTGGAAAAGACATTTGATCACATTTCCATTTGGACGAGGTAGAGGACAAACTGATTGTGGAGGAAAAGCCTCCCAGGACTCCTTCCCACCCTCTGTCTCGTAAAGAAACTTCCGTGTGGAGTGAGGGCTCTTTCCAGATCTTATTACTCCTCTGTACCCAGCCCCTGGCACAGTGCCTGACATGAAGTAGCCACAGAATAGACATTGCCTTTAATTGTTGACCTGAATGTAAAGAATTAGGAGGACATTTTGTTCATTTCTGTGCCTACATATAGAATTATTCTTTGAGACAGAATCTTACCCTTGACTAATCTGTGGACATTTCCAGTTGCTACAGGAACTAGACTACTACATTAAACCATATTTAATGTCTTAATTTGATATTCAGAACATACAGAAGTACGTGCAACAGGGTCTGGTTAAGAAAGTATATATATATAGTAATATACAGCAAATGAAAATAAATACATCTATAATTTCAAAATAGTTCAATGAAAATATTCAATACTTAAAGGGATACATCCTCAGCAGCATCAAAAAGATTATAGAATATTTGAACTGAGGGCCCTAGTGTGGGGGGCTGAAATTTCAGTTTATTTTCATTATATATCCTAGCTATATACTTCGGAGAAGGCAATGGCACCCCACTCCAGTACTCTTGCCTAGAAAATCCCATGGACGGAGGAGCCTGGAAGGCTGCAGTCCATGGGGTCGCTGAGGGTCGGACACGACTGAGGGACTTACTTTCAATTTTCACTTTGATGCATTGGAGAAGGAAATGGCAACCCACTCCAGTGTTCATGCCTGGAGAATCCCAGGGACGAGGGAGCCTGGTGGGCTGCTGTCTATGGGGTGGCACAGAGTCGGACACGACTGAAGTGACTTAGCAGCAGCAGCTATATACTTAGGCATATATCTTTCTATCTTATTTTAGAAATACATGTACTATACCTTCTCATATGAGGTATGAAGTTGGGGTTCTCCAGCTACAAATGTGTAGTGTTCAGGTGCTCTGGGTACTGATCTCTATCACACTCACATCCAACAAGACTGAGAATGAACACACACCCATTCACTCAGCACACGTTTCCTGAGCTCCTATAAACCAGTTGCTTCATGAGAGAGATGCAGTGCCAGCCCTTTAGTAGGACTACAGCAGGACCCTCAAGTCCTGCATAAGCTGGAAGGTTCTTATGTTGTAGCTTTACTTTGGGATGGAAGGTGAAGTTGAGGCTGATAAAGACATGACATTGATGGTCTAGATATCTTGCCTGTACCTTCTCAGTTCTGAATATATAAGACATCCCTCTCATCTGGGACAGACTGCCACCAACTACGCTAACAGAAAAAGACCTTGAGGGCAGAGACAAAGCAGAAGCAAAAGAGTGCACAGAGGAAACAGAGAGATGTGGGGGAGAGGAGGCAGAGACAAAGTGAAGTACGCTCACAAAGGTAGGCGGTGGTCCAGCATGGACTGGTGGATGCTGTGGCGCCCAGTGTCTTAGAGACCTGTGTTCCCTTTCTTGCATAATCAGGCAATGATTTGCTAGCCTGGAATGATTTGGATGGAAAACTAATGACTAATTAGGACAGTTTGAAATCCCTGGAGAGCTGGGGTATAGGCCTCTTCTTAGGAAGGGACATTAGGAAAATAATTTACAATATACATTTTTGTCTGTGTAAAGAGGATTTGCTCAAGAGGGCTCAGAGCCTCTTCATTTAAGGGGCTCTGGATTTGTGAACTGGCTTAAGTCTAAAAACTGAAAGAGGGGCTGCAAGTCTCTATTGTGATGATTCAAGCCAGAGTTCTGTTGAACAAACCTAGAGTTTTTCTGCTTTTACAAATCAAATAGTCTTTAGTAGACTGTCCATTTATTCAGTATTTAGTTCTAGGGACAGCACGATCGACTAACCAATGCCTTTGACCTCTGAGGCTCAAATGCTTCTATTTATTGTTTCGGTTCTGTTGCCCATTATAGTAACTATATCCACTTGTCTTTGGTGATTGTCACTTGGCTCCTGCCATTCCTGGATCCTATCACCCCACTGAATTCAGGCAGAACAGTTAGATGGCAGTACAGAGCAGATAAAGGATGTTGGTGTCCCCTTAATGAATATATTTCTTACTATCTTGGTAAAAGCAGTGTCCTCTGGACTCTCTTGGGGGACATATTTGGAAGGCACAGGTCTTACAGAATAAATCCATTCTAGAATTCAAATCTCATTAAACCTTTGGATACCTTTCTCTTTGGCAGCTTAACTTTTGATTTCAGACTCCCTGGCATCCTTAGAAATTACTGGGAACTCCAAAGAGTTTTTGTTTATTTGGGTTTTATCAACTGTTCTGTATCATATTAGAAATTAAAACTGAGTTAAAAATATTCTTTTGATGCTACACCAAAACTTGGTAAGTGTTCATTACAGTAGGAAACAAATTTCATCAATGAAACATTTTTTACTTGGTTAAAATCCACTGGTCTATCTTGAACTTTCAATGGATCTTTTATGCTATTGTAACATCATTTGCAAAATATTGGTTCACTGAATTTGAAGGCTTCTAAATGTTGACACATTTTACTCTACACTATTAAAAATTACATTTGTTAATATCAGAAACTGAAAAACTGTTGAGCATAGGGTGGCAGATATAAATTTCCATAACTCTTTCAATGGAATTTTCAAATTTTTACTATTAACAAATTCTGCCACCTGTTTTCACTGAAGTGACATGAAAATGTTAAGAAAATGTTGATAATTTGTCTGTCAGTCATGCTATTAAGTAAAGTATGGTATCCTATGAGAAAAAAACTGGCTAGTTCAGCTTATAACTCAGTCATACAAGGACTCTTTCTCAGGCAACTGTAATGCTTTGTATGTACTTCTCACTTCATTAAACAGAACATTAAAAAGATGTGCATTCGAGGGTTGAAATTTAATATTTTTACTACTTCATCAAGGATATTCTTATAATTGTGAGTGTGTGGCAGTGAAGACTATATAATGACTAGTCGAGTGATCCTGCCTGGTTCTTGCTTACATAGTAGCAGCTTTACCCCATTGTTGCTTTTTCACCATTAGTGGAACTATCAACATATTCAAAAATGACAAATAACATCATGGTATTATTATAAAAATAGTTCTGATCTTATGGGCCTTGTGACAGGGTGATGGGGACTTCCAAGGTTCAGTGGACTGTATTTTAAAAACCTCTGTTCTATAGTGTATCAAAGAAATTCTGGCATTTTATTGGAGATAGGCCAACTTTGCCTCCAGAATTCAATCAACAACCCATGTTAGAGCTCCTCCCAGATGCTCTTGGCTGCTTGAGCTAGTACTTTGAATCCAGAATCTCTAGTGACACTCATCACAATGAGTTAGGTCGTGTCCAACATTCTAATCCTTCCAGTCTGATCCATCACCCCTAGGATTCTGTCCCATACATTTCCTCAGGGTTCTGTCAGTAAAAATGGGCAAAATCATTCAACTCTTTTTGTGTATGTTGCATCCTCTCATGTCATCAACTCTGTGTATTACCCCTGGGCTTGCTGGGATTTGAGTCTGGTTCTAAGTCTAGAAGTAGTGAGAATACATGAGCAAAGGTCTGAAAGGTCAGTAGTCTTCTTCAAGGCAACTGCCTCAGGATTTTCCATTTCAGGTCCTTCAGGTGAGGGGAGACTAATCTCCTTAGAAATGAGAGGAAGAAATGCTCCTTCCTGCAAAAAAGACAGTAGAATTTAGCAGTTTAAGGTCAGGATTTTCCCATCTGTCCACATTAAAATGTGAGTCGGCAATTTAAAGCCCCAAACTCACCCTTTTCTCTGTTTCAAGTTCTCCACCATGCGAAGAAGCATCTAACTAGCTTCACTATACTTCTTATTTTTACTAAAATGTTCTATGACACAGCTGCTTTGTCACAAAGAAGACTTGACTTCTACGGGCAATTGACTATACATGCCTTTGGGTGGTAAGTGATAACATAAGTGCTGCCTTAGCATGTCATGGGCTACCAGCATTTCCTTTACTACTGGAGATAGAATAATCCATGCCTTTAAATCTAACCAGATCAAGGAAACAATTCCCCAAACCCCAAAGCCAATTCAGAGAACACATCCTTAAAGCTATGTTTCTCTGAAGCCACTTCCAGTATTATTAATTTCTGTTAGTCGGGGTTTGTTCTGAGCTGTAGAGCCACGAGTGACAGAGAGTAAAGGACTTATGACAGGGATAAGGGCTTGCACAGTCATGGGAGCTGGTCCATTTAAGGCTACACTTCTGTATCTGACGTTAGGTCTGGGGTTACTAGGGGCAATAGTCAGGAAAAAAAAATTAGACATATACTGGGGAGAGATGATGGTGGTGCCAGCGATAAAGAATCCACGTGCCAATGCAAGAGATGCAAGAGACATGGGTTTGATCCCTGGATTGGGAAGATCCACCTGGAAAATTCCATGGACAGAGGAGCCTGGTGGGCTACAATCCATAGTGTTGCAAAGAGTCAGACATGACTGAATAACTGAACACACGCACAAATGCTTACTATTATAGGCCCTCTGCTCTTCTGGGCCCCACAGTGATGTCTTTTGTCCAGCTGGTCACTACTAGGCTTTCAGGCATTCATGACTAATATTGATGAATAGCATAATGCTTACTTAGGTCCCTTTGGGCCCCTCTGGGGATTGTAACCATCGCTGGCAGTCTTGCCTCATCTGTAATTTCTCTTAGTTTCTGTGATTTTTCTTAGTTGAGCTAAGACCTATATTTGGCCTTGGTCCAGGCAGTCCTCTGTGCTATCATTCCACCCCAAGTTGGCATATCCTCTTTGCCAAGTTTTTTCTTAGCCACATTTGAGTTCTACATGCCATGGGTAATAGAGGGTGGCTTAGAAAAGCTAAATTTATATGCTTTCTCTGCTCAACTAAGCTTACCTGGTGGCTCAGAAGGTAAAGAATCTGCCTGCAATTCAGGAGACCCAGGTTTGATCCCTCGGTTGGGAAGATTCCCTGGTGGAAGGGAATGGCTACCCACTCCAGTATTCTTATCTGGATAATTCCATAGACAGAGGAGCCTGGAGGGTTACAGTCCATGCGGTTGCAGAGTCAGACACAACTGAGCAACTAACACTTTCACTTTTCCATTTTCTGCTCAACTACACTATATCCCTTGGTTTGCATTAAAGTAACACATCCCATGCTGATCAAGAGTAGCATAAGTCATCTTCTTCCAGAGCCCCACGTGAGGAGCCAGAATAAAGATTTCTCTCCTTGGAATTCACTCAACTTATTGGTGTTTCTGAAGTACCCCTGCCGTTTCAGCTCATGGTCTGTGTACATATGTGCGTGAAAGAGTGAATGAAGAGTGACAGAGAAAACGAGTTCTCTGGAGCCAGGAGTATACTGGATCTGTGAGGAAAAAAGGGGCTCTGGTTTATAGCGTTTGCTTCTATGGTGTAAATACTCCCATCATGACTGACCTCAAGCTATCAGTGATTTAACAACCAGCTTAGAAAATATCTGAATTTAAAAAGTGACCTTGCTAGCCAATATAAACTGAGACCAGCATCCAGCTACCAGCCACCTGGAGCCTTGCTTTATCTACCTTTGTTTTCTTCTTGTTCATCTATTTGTTTCTTCTTACAATTTCTCAGCTGTGAAGTGTGGGTTTTCTTTTCTTTTCAATATATTACATTCTCCTTCTATTATGGAAGGGTAAGCCTCTTGGCTAGGCGAACTGTACAATTTATCATCCAAACAAAGACTTTTCTGAGAAAGAAAAAGTCACTCTTAATTTTTCATCAGATAACAAGAATAAAGCAGGATTAGTCCCAGAAAACTCTTAATCCAGTCTTCATACTCAGAAAATTGTGTTATCTATAAAATATGGGAGATACACTGCTGTTGCTGCTGCTGCTAAGTCATTTCAGTTGTGTCTGACTCTGTGTGACCCCACAGATGGCAGCCCACCAGGCTCTGCCGTCCCTGGGATTCTCCAGGCAAGAACACTGGAGTGGGTTGCCATTTCCTTCTCCAGTGCATGAAAGTGAAAAGTGACAGTGAAGTTGCTCAGTTGTGTCCGACTCCTAGCGACTCTCTGGACTGCAGCCCACCAGGCTCCTCGGTCCTTGGGATTTTCCAGGCAAGACTACTGGAGTAGGTTGCCATTGCCTTCTCTGGGGAGATACACTATCATTTGAGCTTTTATTTTTTTATTTTTATTTTTTCATTTGAGCTTTTAATACTCCCAGAGATTTAGGAAATCTTCCTCATCCAAACCTGGTTTTTAAGCCTGCTGTCTTGTTAAATAGGCTTCCAACATGGAGGTCTACAAGGAAGCAGCTACCTGTTTAATGTTTTCATGTCTTTTTCTGTCAATAAATGTAAGTCCCCTTATAGGCCACTGAAAGGACAGTCCCGTCTTTCAGTCAGACTGGGAAACCAATTCAGGTTCTGCCACCAGATAGTTTGTGATTTTGAGCAAGTCTCTTAATTTCTTGGAGTCTTAGTTTCACAACGCATGATTCTACGGATAGGTAGAACTGGAGTTTAGGGTGTTACCAGACCTCCCTGGTTCATCATTCATCTGAGACTATCCTGATTTTAAAACTAAAATTCTGCATCGTAGGAACCCTCTCAGTCCTGAGCAAATTGGAATGGTTGGTTACCATACAACTCAGCAGAACTGTTATGAAGTTCACATTTCATGTAATAGTGCATCTCACTTACATGGGTTGCTGTCCTCGGAGTGGTGTGAATGAGTGGTTTCGCTTTGCTCCATGCCTCTGCAGTTCTGCTTTATGATCAACTATCCATGGATGGTGAGTTAGTCTTTTAAGTCATATCAGCAATATGATTATTAGGCACAAAGTAAAAATTTTGAAGATTGATCTAATCTAATTCATCTTCCCCTAGACAAGCTCCCTAAATGACCTTTTGAAGAAAACCTCTGTAATCTTCTTGCTATGGAAAGTCCTTGTGAAAGGCAGACTGATTCTCCTATTACTTCTGTTGGAATGATCAGTGCAGTCAGGGAGGCAGAGGATCAGTCAAGCTATACATTCCATCCACCACTCTGGGGACCAGCATAGAATTGTTCTTTCACAAAGGCTGTATTTATACTAGCTTAATAAGAACTTCTCTTCTTAAAATACAATGTGAGTTTAATGTTGATGACAAGTGTTGGGCAGCAAGTACAGAACCAAATTTCCTATGTCTTGAGAAGTTTCAGCTGGTATATCTACAGCACCAGTTTTTCTCACCACTTTTGAGAGGTACAATCCTAACAGGTAGTAAATAGCTTTAGAGGGGTCTGTTTGGTCTCAGGGACTCATTCCAGCTTATGTCTCTACCTCAGCTGCCCAGTTATACCGGGCAGAATAAATGACACTTGCAGAGGCAATGCTCAGGATGACATCAACCTTTTTCCACCTGGAAAGAAATGAAATCACCAGCTCATTTTTGGTAGTTTCCTAGGGATGGGATTTAAGAAATTGTAATTTGTACTCAATTTAGCAAAAAAGATGCCTTTTCCCCAATTACACCAGATGGTACATACACAGCACCTTCATTACCAGCTCTTTAATCACACATCCCTTTTCTAAGTTGGCAGACCTATGTGGTTGGAATCAATAAACCTAATTCTTCTTGAAACATTACATAGTCAATGTGCTGTCTGGGAGAGAAAGATTAATGAGTCTCGGTTCTTCCTTTAATTCCACTCAGCTTCTCCCTAAGTTACACTGGAGGTGACAGTAGGAAAAGCAAGGATTTAGGAATCATCACAGAACCTAGCACATAATAGGGGTAGTGGACAAGACGTGGTTCCAGCCCTGGCTGTGTCATTCTCTGTGCAACCTTTGTGTTGTTTCACCTTTTTGGCTCTATTTCCATGACTCTAACTGAGGGGTTGGGGAAACAGTGGAAACAGTGTCAGACTTTATTTTTTGGGCTCCAAAATCACTGCAGATGGTGATTGCAGCCATGAAATTAAAAGACACTTACTCCTTGGAAGGAACGTTATGACCAACCTAGACAGCATATTCAAAAGCAGAGACATTACTTTGCCAACAAAGGTCCATCTAGTCAAGACTATGGTTTTTCCAGTGGTCATGTATGGATGTGAGAGTTGGACTGTGAAGAAGGCTGAGTGCTTAAAGCTCAAAATTCAGAAAACGGAGATCATGGCCTCTGGTCCCATCCCTTCATGGGAAATAGATGGGGAAACAGTGGAAACAGCATCAGACTTTATTTTTTGGGGCTCCAAAATCACTGCAGATGGTGATTGCAGCCATGAAATTAAAAGATGCTTACTCCTTGGAAAGAAAGTTATGACCAACTTAGACAGCATATTCAAAAGCAGAGACATTACTTTGCCGACTAAGGTCCAGTTAGTCAAGGCTATGTTTTTTCCAGTGGTCATGTATGGATGTGAGAGTTGGACTGTGAAGAAGGCTGAGCACCGAAGAATTGATGCTTTTGAACTGTGGTGTTGGAGAAGACTCTTGAGAGTCCCTTGGACTGCAAGGAGATCCAACCAGTCCATTCTAAAGGAGATCGGTCCTGGGTGTTCTTTGGAAGGACTGATGCTGAAGCTGAAACTCCAATACTTTGGCCACCTCATGCGAAGGGTTGACTCATTGGAAAAGACTTTGATGCTGGGAGGGATTGGAGACAGGAGGAAAAGGGGATGACCGAGGATGAGATGGCTGGATGGCATCACTGACTTGATGGACGTGAGTCTGTGTGAACTCCGGGAGTTGGTGATGGACAGGGAGGCCTGGTGTGCTGCGATTCATGGGGTCGCAAAGAGTTGGACACGACTTAGTGACTGAACTGAACTGAACTAGCTTCTGGTTGATGTCATATCTTCCCTGTGTATACAAGATTCATCCTTTATCATCGACTCATGGATACCTCAGTATCTATCCACCCTCCCTCATTCTTATCAACATACGAATATGCTATGGTTTCTCCTATTTGGAGAAATAATAAGTGAAGTAATTAGATTTCTCTTGATACCCACATCCCTCAGTTCTCATCCTTTTTCTCTGCTCTCCTTTATCACAGAATTTCTCCACTGTCTTATATGAATTATTATTATTTTTCATTGTCTGCATCAATTTCCATGTTGGTAAATCCTATGGCAGTTTTCAGTCTTACCTTGCTTGAGTTGGCATCGGGACTTAATTCAGTCGATGACGCTTATCACACTTTTTGTTGCTTTGGTACACTTGCCACCCTTGCATTACAGACCTGTCACCCATTCCCAGATTTCCTCTTACCTTACTGGCTATTTCTTTTCAGTCCGTTTGCTTGTTGCTCATCTTCCCATCTCTAGATGTTGCAGTTTGCCTGGATCCCGTCTTGGGTTTTTGCTTCTCTTAACCGACGCTCACTCCCTTGGTGATTGTATTCAGTTTTTTTTTTTTTTTCTCTTAAACTTTTTGAAATTTAGTTAAAATATAACAAACTGCAGGTATTTAAATTGTACAGTTTGATCAGTTTTGACATAAGTGTACACTCATGAAACAGTCACTACCACAATGTAAGAAAACAAACATTTCCATTCCTCCTCAAAATTTTCCTATTTCTCTTGTAATCTTTGTATTCTCCCACTCCAATTCACAGGCAAGCACTGATGTAATTTCTGTCACCAGAGATTAGTTTGCATTTTCTAGAGTTTTATATACAAAGGGAAATAAACAATAAGTCCTTTTTGGGGGGCCTGGCTTCTTTCATTCAATGTTATAATTTTGAGATTCTTGGTTGTTGTTTTATGTATCAAAGCTTGTTGCCATTTATTGCTGAGTAATAATTTATACCTGTACTATTGCATGAGTATGCCACAACTTATCCACTTAATGGTTGCTGGACCTTTGAGTTGTTTCTAGCTTAGAACTATTACAAGTAAAATGGCTACAAACATTTGTGTACAAGTTTTTGTCTGAGCATATATTTTAATTTCTCTCAGATAAATTTCTAGAAGTGGAATGATTGGGTTATATGTTAGATATATGCTTAACTTTTTAAGAAACTGACCAAATATTTTCTAAAGTGATAGAACCATTAATTATTCCTTTCAGCAGTATAAGAATTCCAGTGTCCATGCCAAGACCTTATATGAAGGCAGACTGTGCCCTGAGATCTCAGTCTGGCTTGCCATTTGTTTTTGTACGTAATGGAGTTATGCCCACTCATTTTCTTATCATCTATGGTTGCTTTCATGCTATGACTGCAGAGTTGAACAGTTTTGACAAAGGCCATATGGCCAGTGAAGACATATCTGGAATCTTCATGTTAAAAAATAAAAGAGATTACAGATGCTTGTTTCACAAGATCATTAAAAAAAAAAAAAAGTAGCTATTCTAATAGGTTGTGATGATTTCTAATTGTGATTTTAATTTGGATTTCCCTGATGACTAATGGGATGGGGCCTCTTTTCTCATTTGCTTATTTTCCATTTACTTCTGTGAATCTCTGTTTAAATCTTTTACCATTTGCATTTTTTGTTTGCTGTTTTGTTTGGTTTCCTTTACTTCTTATTGGAGTATAAATCTCTGTGTACCTGTGAAACAAATCTTTTTTTCTGGTATAAGTGATATCAAAAATTTCCCCCTGTTTAGTGGGTCATATTTTAATTTTTTTAATGACATTTTTCAAAGGATAAAACTTTTCATTTTTAGGAAGTCCAGTTTATCAATTTTCCTTTTTGATTACTATTTTTCATTTCTATCTAAAAAATTTCTTACTATGTTAAGATTACAATGATTATATCCTGTGTTTTCTGTTTATTTGTTTTATCTTCTCAGACTTTCCTTCAGGCCTAATGTCCATTTTGGGTAAATTTTTGTATATGATGTGAGATAATGGTCAGTGATCTCTTTTCCCCCCCATATGGTTAGCCAGGTGATCCAGCAAGATTTGTAGAAAAGTCTTTTTTTCCTCCCAACTGAGTTGCAAGTCTAATAAAACTTGTATAAGAGACAGATTTTCCTTTTTGATTACTATTTTTCATTTCTATCTAAAAAATTTCTTACTATGTTAAGATTACAATGATTATATCCTGTGTTTTCTGTTTATTTGTTTTATCTTCTCAGACTTTCCTTCAGGCCTAATGTCCATTTTGGGTAAATTTTTGTATATGATGTGAGATAATGGTCAGTGATCTCTTTTCCCCCCCATATGGTTAGCCAGGTGATCCAGCAAGATTTGTAGAAAAGTCTTTTTTTCCTCCCAACTGAGTTGCAAGTCTAATAAAACTCAACAGATGTAAGTGTAAGTGTTTTTCTTGATTTTATTTCATTCTATTATATTTATGTCTATCTCTTGACCATTACAAAACCGTCCTAATTATGATAGCTTCAAGATAAGCCTTGAAATCAGGTAGGGTTCTTTTTTCCTAAACTTTCTTTTCTCAGAGGGCTTTGAATTTTCGTATATATTCTAGATTATTTTGTCATTGTTTTACCCCCTCAAAAAACATGATATGGTTCTGATTGGTATTATGTTAATACAAATTTTGAAAGAATTGCCATCTTTACCATTTTGAATCTTCCAGTTTATGAACATGGTATATATTTCCATTTATTTAAGCCATCATTAATTTCAATTTTTTGCAGCAATTTTTCTCAAAGTAGAGATCATAGATGTCTTTTATTAGACTTATTCCTTAGTATACAGCATAACTATAAATTATAACTATTAATTATACTATTTTTTATAATTCTTATAATTATACTTTCTAATTGTCCATTGCTAATATATAAAAATATAACTTATTTTTGCATGTAATCTTGTATATTGTGAACTTTCTATTTTCACTTACCAGTCTAGTTTTTGTTTTGAAGATTCTTTGGATTTTCTATTTTAAAAATTACATTACCAACAGGTGAAATTTTACTGCTTAATTTCTGGTCTTTATGATTTGAATTTTCCTTTCTTATTTCTTGTAATGTTTAAGACTGCAAGTACAGTGTTGAACAGAGTAGTAAAGTGAGCATACACGCTTCATTCTTGATATTAGGGAGGAAAATATTTAATTTTTTACCATTAGCTATAATTTTTTTCTAACTTCCCTTTAACTAGTTTGAAAATGTTTCCTAATATTCCTCATTTATTTCTTGACTTTTGATTTTTAACAGTTTGATTAGGATATATTCCAGCATAGTTTTCTTTGAATTTCTATTGTTTGAGGTTTGCTGAACTTTTCAAATCTGTAAATTTTATGTGTTTCACTAGACTTAGGGAGTTTTCCACCATTATTTTTCAAATAATTTTTCTTCCTTCACATCTTTCTCCTTTCTCTATGGCATTTTATCACACGTCTTTGATAAATATTGTCACACAGGTCCCTTAGGTGCTATTTTTGTTAATTTCCATATATTTGCTTCTCCACCTTTTGAGGTCTTTTCATAGTCTGTCTGCTTTTATGCACTTTTCATTGTCCTCAGATGATTGTTTGTAGTATTTTTTTTAACAGAGTTTTTAGTTGTTATCAGAAGAAAGATTGAATTGTAGATTTTTCCTGACATAGCAGAATGGGACCCCCATTATCCAGTTGCATGATTTTAAATCCTGTATGTGATGACTTACAAATAAATATATCCAGTTCAGACCTCTCCCCTTCCCTCCAGATATTTGTATCCAACTGTCTGCTTGCCATGTCTAACTTTAATAAACATTTTAAAACAAGTGTGTCTAAGACAGCCCTAACCTGGATAAATTACTAAAATCTGCTTGTTCATCTTCTCAATTTCTTTGGAGTCATCCTTAACTCTTTTCTTTCACATGCCACATCTGACCATCAACAAATCCTCTTGTCTCTATTTTCACAATTTTTGAGTGTTTCTGTCACGCTTCTCACATCACCACGCTTGCTCACTTTCATTGTGATTTCCACTGTGGTTGGACTAATCTGCTGTTTATAGATGTTTGTTGGATTAATGGGCAACCAGCCCTAGATACCTAAAAACTTTGCACAGCATTTAATTGCTAGGACTTGTCTTAAAATGCTGACAAGTAAATGATGGCAAAGGTGGATATCACTTCCAGCTAATTGGATCTGTGATTATGAATCAGGAAGCTAAAACCCACAAATCTTATTAAGTGGTGGGACTCTTCCCTAGGTCTTAGCCTAAGTGATACTCCTAAATTTAAAAATCATTTAATAAAGGTGTATTCATATAAATCATGCACTGTATTTGCTTTACTGAGAATTGGGTGATACCCATAAACTGGGAGTGTGAACCATGCTTAAATGTTTAGATGATATAATCAGAGTCTCATCAAATCTCCTTCAACTTTGTATGGTTTCTGAGAGACCTTGAGCTATTTGATTGAGTATTGGATTTATTAGTGACTCTTTATAAGACTATCTACCAGTAATATCAATTAGAAGTTGTAAGAATCACTCAAGGAATTTTCTGAATTTACATGTACCCCTTTTCTTACTCTCCCCCTCTCTATTCTTACCAGCATTCTGGCATGTTCCTCAGAAAGTATCTCCTAATCTCTGGAAAACTTCCCTACATAAGTTTTTGTAACTGCAAAACCCCTTTTCCCTCATGCCAACCAAACTGAGTACCACTCGTGACAATGCTGATTCTTTAATGGCCCTGGTTAACATTTTAGGTAGGTAGATAGATATACGTATGTATGCAATTAAAATATGCACATATATATACAAAATATACATAAGGATTATGCATATTATAGAATTGTCTTTTTTCCCGTTTACATTCCATTTTTACGTGGGATCCATAAGAAAAAAGGACATGAGATTCTTTATGCTCAGAGAGACTACAAATATTGAGAAATTTTACAACCTACCATACTTGATAATAATACTTCTTATTCTTTCTGTAGAAAAAATCATATTGTGTCACTTTGTCTATTTTATTTCTTGTTTTCTGCAAAGGTATATAAGTTTATCACATTTATACTAGAATCTTTTGCTTTCATCTATGTATTTATTAAGTCATTCACAAATATATTACTGTGGAGTTCCTTTTAAAAAGTCAACAACAAATACCATGCTGCTGTTCATGTCCAGCTCTTTGCAAACCCATAGACTACAGCACACCAGGCTTTCTTGTCCTTCACTATCTCCTGGAGTTTGCTCAAACTCATATCCATTGATTCAGTGATGCTATCCAACCTTCTCATTCTCTGTTGCCCCTTCATCCTCCTGCTCTCAATCTTTCTCAGCATCAGGGTCTTTTCCAATGAGTCGACTCTTTGTATCAGGTGTCTTCAGCATTGGTCCTTCCAATGAATATTTAGGGTTGATTTCCTTTAGGATTGACTTGTTTGATCTCCTGTCTGTCCAAGGGCTTCTCAAGAGTCTTCTCTAGCATCACAGTTTGAAAGCATCAGTTCTTCAGCACTCAGCCTTCTTTTTGGTCCAACTCTGATTTCTGTAAATGACTATCAGAAAAACCATTGATTTGACTTTTGGACCTTTGTCAGCAATAATGTCTCTGCTTTTTAATATGCTGTCTAGGTTTGTCATAGCTTTCGTTCCAAGAAGCAAGGGTCTAATTTCGTGGCTGCAGTCACTGTCTGCAGTGATATTGGAGGCCGAGAAAATAAAATGTACCACTGTTCCCATTTTTTCCCCATCTGTTTGCCCTGAAGTGATGGGGCTGGATGCCATGATCTTAGTTTTCTGAATGTTGAGTTTTAAGCCAACTTTTTCGGTCTCCTCTTTCACCTGCATCAAGAGGCTTTTTAGTTCCTCCTTACTTCTGCCATTAGGGTGGTATCAGCTACATGTCAAATAATCAAAAATAAAGAGAAAATATAATTTTTTACTCCCACCTCCAGGCACACAATGTTTCCTAAGAATATATTATCTGTTGGGCATCTCAGACGGTACTAGTGGTAAAGCACTCACCTGCCAATGCAGGAGACACAATAGACATATATTCGATCCCTGGGTCGGGAAGATCCCCTGAGGGAGGGCATGGTAATCCACTCCAGTATTCTTGCCTGGAGAATCCCATGGACAGAGAAGCCTGGGAGGCTACAGCCCATAGGGCTGCAAAGAGTCCAATATGCCTGAAGTGACTTAGCATGCACACACGCATGTTATCTATTACTTGAAGTCACTGCTTCAAAAAAAAGGGCATTTATGTATATATAGAGCTGATTCACTTTGCTGAACAGCAGCAACTAACTCTGCATTGTAAAAAACTGTCCTTCAACAAAAAATTTAAAAATGTTATTAAATCAGCTGGACTTTTAAAAATTTATATTTGGAGGAGGGGGTGAGATAGGGTCATCCTTTCTTTTTTAAACTTTTTATTTTATGTTAGTGTATAGCCAGTTAACAAGCAACACTGTAATAGTTTCAAGCGAACAGCAAAGGGACTCAGCCATACAAATGGGTCATTTTCTTAATATGAAAATTAGCCTAAGTGCAAACCAGATATTCAGCACTAGATCATACAATATATTTTTAATAATTTTTAATGCACACAAAAGCTGGGGAGAAATGTACATAAGAATCCTTTGATTTTAATTTTGAAGGACAAGAGAAAAAAATTAAACAACAAATCTAATTTTCTAACCCCAAAAATGGGATTATAAAACTTTCTTTTCAACAAATATAAAATGTGTACATTTCAAAGAGGGAAGCAAATGAAGTGACAAAGGGAATAAAGAAAAGCCAAATTAAGAGTATCAGAAACTGATAAGACCTGAGAAAAAGAATCTTAATGACTAAAAGAAAGAAACATCAATGTCAAGAGGGGATGACATGAACAAAACAAGAGATGGGAAGAGGTTGGTGGCAATGAAAGGAAGAACAGGATACATGCCATTTCTAGACAGCTCTTCCAGCTGTCACTGCATCTCGTCTAGAAGAACTCTTTTTCTCCAGTTTTTCATCTCACTCTCTGTCCTGCTATCATTTTCCACCAGCTTTCTAAATTAACTTATTCTATCAAAACAAGCTTAGTCCAGACCTTTAGATTGCCCATTCTTGTTTCAGCCAGCAACTTTAGGATCCAAATTAGGTATAATTTTGTCTCCTCTAGAAGTTTAAACACTCCAATGACTTGGTTAGTTTAAGGCTTTTGTTGTACTAGATTATCCCACATAAAGAATGTATTGTAACTAAATCAACAAAGACTTCTTTGAAGTTTGTGGGAGAATTTGATGGGAAACCATAACTCTTCCATTACTAGGAAAAATTCTATATAATAAAGCTTCTCTTAAAATCTATTATATCATCACTTTGTTCTAGTTACAGAACATTTCTCATTTCTTTACCACTTAGTTATTCTAGGCTTATAACTTCCAGAAAGGCCAACATCAGACATTCCAAAGTGCTGTGTTTATAAAATCTATATTCACAAGATCTTCTTCTAGTTGTTTAAGTGTGTTTGAATTTGATTTTCATATCTATAAATAAGCTCTAGTTGTTAAGAATCTATAAGAATACAGAACAAGGAAAAGCAGTAAAAATCCTATGACTACCTTAGCTGATCCTTCCATTAAAAAAAAAGATTGTAGAATTGGGGATTAAGATCAAAGATGAACCATCATTTGGGTTGGTTTCTTTTGATTGTAAAATTGTGGATTCCTTCAATCTAAAATCTGAAAATCATTTAGAACCTTTATATAAACACAGTCCATATTATAGTAATTAAAAGCACTTTTGATAGATGCTTAAAGACCAAAACCATGGCTACTGAAAATGATTCAGTATAAGATTTTTGCTTTCTTTAAGGTCAAATGCTTAAAAAATTAAACACTATACAGTTTCATTTAACTGGGATGAAATACAGAGCAGATTATAATCAAGATTCTCTATGTCTGGTGCCTAGTATATTTAAAAGGGATTTAACTATATATATAAACACACAGGTATATATACATACACACATATATATACACATACATATATATGTGTGTATGTACACATATATACATATATAATGCACATATGTGTGTACGTGAGTAGTCACTCAGTCATGTCTGACTTTGAACTGTAGTCCAGCAGGGTCCTCTGTCCATGGGATATTTTAGGCAAGAATACTGGAGTGAGTTGCCATTTTTCTCCTCCAGGGGATCTTCCTGACCCAGGGATTGAAACCACATCTCCGTGTCTCCTGAATTGCAGGCAGTTTCTTTACCCACTGAGATATATAAATATATATATATATATATATATATATATACATATATTTTGAAGTTTGCATTTTGA
>SJYX01002932.1:87098-151764 GCA_006410675.1 Oreotragus oreotragus | reverse complement strand
TTCTTCTTCACACCTTCTTCTTGTTCTTCCTTGTCTTACCTGTCTCTTATACACATCTTATATATATACATATATTTTGAAGTTTGCATTTTGAAGTACTGCCTTGGAACTGTGAGAGTTTAGTATGCAGATCTCTGAATATTTAGAAAAATAGCATATATTAGGCACACTGTGTAATTTTTATATTATTAGCTTTTATATTATTATTTTAATTAGTTTAGAGAAAAGCATTATTAAAATATTGCTATTTTGTTTTGTGATGGCAATGGTGACACATGTAAGTGGAATCAGTTACATTTTAGAGACAGAATTACAAGATTTGTGATGGATTTTACCTAGAACGTGGTGATAGTGTTTATAAACAGAGACTATCTAGGTTCTGGCTTCAACATTCTGGTGGATGGTGATGCCATTTAATTATATGAGAAGAACCAAGAAAGCATAGTTTCATACTAAGGAAAATGAAGAATAACTTAACAAAACTAAAGAGAGATCAAAAATGAATTCATACATACTGATTTTAGTGATCAGGCCATCTACCATTTGTCATATATAATACTGAGCGTTTTATATCTGCCACCTTTATCAATGATGTCAAATTTGGCTGAAATAAAAAACCAGCCTCTTTATGATAAAGGTATCACAAATACCACATAACAAAAAAGGTAATGTGTTATTCACCTATATTATTTTAGTTTAGAGATTATGATATGCAAATGATTCCACTCTAAAAGCAGAATGTAAAGAGGAACTAAGGTGCATCTTGATGAGGGTGAAAGAGAAGAGTGAAAAAGCTGGCTTCTAACTCAACATTCAAAAAATGAAGATTTTGGCATCTAGTCCCATCACTTCATGGCAAATAGATGAAAAAAGTGAAAGCAGTGAGAGATTTTATTTTCTTGGGTTCCAAAGTCACTGCAGATGGTAACTCAGCCATGAACTTGAAAGATGCTTACTCCTTGGAAGGAAAGCTATGATGAACCTAGATAGCATATTAAAAAGCAGGGACATTACTTTGCTGAAAAAAGTCCATCTATTCAAAGTTATGGTTTTTCCAGTAGTCATGTAAGACTGTGAGAATTGGACCACAAAGAAGGCTGAGCGCCAAAGAATTGATGTTTTTGAACTGTTGTGCTGGAGAAGACTCTCGAGAGTCCCTTGGGTTGCAAGGAGATCAAACCAGTCAATCCTAAAGGAAATCAACCCTGAATATTCATTGTAAGAACTGATTTTGAAGCTGAAGCTCTAATACATTAGCCACCTGATGCAAAGAACTGACTCACTGGAAAAGACCCTGATGCTGGGAAGGATTGAAGGCAACAGGAGAAGGGGGTGGCAGAGGCTGCAATATTAGGTAGCATCACTGACTCGATGGACTTGAATTTGAGCAAACTCTGGGAGATAGTGAAGGACAAGGAAGCCTGGCGCACTGCAGTCCATGGGGTCACAAAAAGTCAGACAGGACTTAGCGACTGAGCAACACCAGAGATTATGAAGATAAATATAGTAACTAACTTATGGAAACTGTGGTGCTGGAGAAAACTCTTGAGAGTCCCTTGGACTGCAAGGAGATCCAACCAGTCCATCTTAAAGGAGATCAGTCCTGGGTGTTCACTGGAAGGACTGATGCTGAAGCTGAAACTCTAATACTTTGGCCACCTCATGCGAAGAGTTGACTCATTGGAAAAGACTCTGATGCTGGGAGGGATTGGGGTCAGGAGGAAAAGGGGACGACAGAGGATGACATGGCTGGATGGCATCACTGACTCGATGGACGTGAGTCTGAGTGAACTCTGGGAGCTGGTGATGGACAGGGAGGCCTGGCGTGCTGCGATTCATGGGGTTGCCGAGAGTCGGACATGATTGAGAGACTGAACTGAACTGAACCTATGGAAAAGGAAAGAAATTTATTTCATTGTAATTCTGAGCAGGGAATTACCACCAATTATTATTTCCATACTTTATGTGGAAATAATTTCCACATATATTTTTTCTTTATGAAAACTTGATTAATGCCAGTTATAGGTCCTATATTACAGCTAGTGAAAACATAGAATATGAAGTTTGAGGATTATCTTGGTTATCCTTGATCAATCCTCACAGTGATGTTTTAAAATTACTCACCACAAATTAATTTGAACATATCAATTAATAAAGCTCTAAGTGTTTTGAGTACAAATCTGAAGTATTCAGAAAATAATCATTTCAAAATTCACTGGAACAGAGTCATAAAGCCAGATTGACAAAGCTCTGGCCAACAGATCTGACATTCAGCTCTTTGCTAAAACTAATAAACAAATTTGCTGAAACGAATAAAGCAACATGGAACAAAGCAAAGCATTCTGGCCCAGTGAAATGATAGGCCTGAATTTGCCCCTGAATGTATTAACTATTGGCTGGGAGACTTTGAACAATTAACTTTACGTTTCAAACCTTGACTAAATTGTTTGTGAAATACTAGGATTACTCTTGCAGGTAGCTCTGAGCATGAGAGAGTATGTGGACAGTGACTGACTATATAGTTTTAATTAACTCATTTTTGTGACAATGATGATAATAATGGCAATAATAATTATTATTTTATATTTTAGTAGAAATGTGATTAGGAACATGAACTCTGGAGTTAGTCTTTCACTCATAATTCATTTTGGTTGCTTACTAGATCATCCATAAATGGTAATAAAAACTGTTACTTCATAGGATTTTCATAAAGATTATATGAATTAATTAATATACAGTGATCTTAAACATACTTTATTAGTTTTGGTGATCTGTCTCAATTCCCATGAACATAGCTAACATTATTCTCATGTTTCTTAGTTTCCACATTTACTTTGTCTTTCCTTAATGAATTTATGTTAAGGAATGCAAATGAAATGGCTTTAGTGTCATAAAGGACAAGGTAAATAACATTAAAGAGTAGAAAGCATTAAATTAATGTTGAGAAATAAAGTGAATCATTCTAATATCTATCTATCTAGTAATCATCTGTCTATTTACCTAATTAACTGGCTTCCCTGGTAGCTCAGATGGTAAAGAATCTGCCTGCAATGCAGGAGTCCCAGGTTCAGTCCCTGGGTTGGGAAGATCCCCTGGAGAAGGGACTGGCTACCCACTCCAATATTCTTGCTGGAGAATTCCATGGACAGAGGAACCTGGCAGGCTACAGTCCTTGTAGTTGCAAAGAATCAGACACAACTGAAAGACTAACACACAGACAATATACCAACTCAGTTACCAATCTTATCCATCATGTTTTATTCATATTTTAAAACACTTTCATGTAGTATATTATTTTATACTTAAAATAAGTAGATATTCAATTTATAGATAAAAGATGAAGCACAACAGACTAATTAAAATACCCATGTTTAGAAAGCTTATTTCATGGCAGAATGTTACCTGCAAATCCAGATCTTTCACTCACTTTTTATCAGCATGAACCTGCTTTAATCCATATTTTACAACTACTTTGAGCATTCCATCATATTATATTCATTCACTCATTCATTTATTTAATCCTTCTATTCTTTTATTCACTTTGTTCATTCAACAAATATGCACAGACACTACTTAGTATACCCAGACTGTAATAGATAAGGAAATACTTAGGAACAATGGGGTAGAAATCAGAAAATCTGAGAATAATCTCTGTCATTCTCCTTCTGTTTGCTATGGGTCTTTTCTATCTGGCTGGCCCATCAGGATCTTCTAGCTTAAATGTCATCACCTCTTTGTGAAAACTTTGACCATCATACCAAATACACAGTTCTTCTATGCTCCCATGGCACATTATTTCTATCTCCTATCTCATTATCAGCCATTTCATGCTGCCTTACATAATATTATTTGTCCTGAGTGAATTGGATTTTCTTTTTTTAATTAATTTTTATTGACATAGTTGCTTTATAATGTTCTGTTAGTTTTTACTGTACAGCTAAATGAATCAGCTGTACCAGTATACATATATCCCATCGTTTTTGGATTTCCTTCCCCTTTAGGTCACCACAGAGCCCTGGGTAGGGTTCCGTGGGCTATACAATAGGTTATCATTAGTTATCTATTTTATAAGTAGTATCAATAGTGTGTGTATGTCAATCCCAATCTCCCATGCACCGCACCCCACCCCCTGCTTTATTCTCTATGTCTGTGTCTCTATTTCTGTTTTGCAAGAGTTGAATTTTCACAACGGGGGATTAGGAGAGTAAGAGGGAAATAGGCAAGAGGAAAAAAAAACAAACCAAGCAGGAGAATGATATGAATATTGATTATGTGGGATTGAAATCCTATAAATCCAGACATTTTTTAGCTGCAACAGAAGCCCTACTCCAAATGGCAAAATGTCATCTAGTGGTTACAGAAATCAGAGATTCACTCATGTTTCCTTAAGTACTGTGAAGTTTATTCTAAGCATATAAGCTGTATGGTAGGCATAATAATTTCCCTTCCTTTATAGATGTCTGCACCTTCAATAGCAGAAATTATGAACATGTGGTATTGCATGGCAAAGGAGAATTAAGGCTGTCTTCTTAATAAAGAGGTATTAAAGGTGATTTAAATAGAGTTAATATTGCTAATCAGTTGACCTGGAACTGGGGAGATTGTTCAGGGATTTCTGCATGGGCTCACTGTCCTCAGAAGGGGTCTTACAAGTAAAAGGAGAGAAGCAGATGAGTCAGTGTTGGTCAGAGAGATGTGAAGATGCTTTCCTGCTGGCTTTGGAGAAATAGGAAGAGGCCAAGAGCCAAGGAATGTGAGCCACACCAGAAGCTGGAAAAGTCAAGGACACAATTTTTTCCTAGAGCCTGCAGATGGAGCACAGTTTTGGACAGTGGGTTAGTCACTCAGTTGTGTCTGCCTCTTTGCGACCCCATGGACTGTGCCTGCCAGGCTCCTCTGTCCATAAAATTCTCCAGGCAAGAACACTGGAGTGGGTTGCCATTCCCTTTTCCAGGCGATCTTCCCAACCCAGGGATCAAACCCGAGCCTCATGCATTGCAGGCAGATTCTTCACCGTCTGAGACACCAGGGAAGCAAACGCACGGTCTTGCTGACACCTGGATTTTAGCCTGCAGAGATCCATTTTTTTGCTTCTGATCTCCAGAACTGTAAGATTATAAATTTGCATTGTTTTAAACCACTTAATTGGTGGTAGTTTGTTACAGTAGCAACAGGAAATAAATACAGATAATACTAAGACTACAGCCAAGTAAGCCATACATCTAAGCATTGTGGAAACCCAAGGACAGTGTTAGGGCCCAGCCCCAAAGAAGAAACCAGTTTCCCCGGGACTTGAATGTGAAACAATTTCTTCCTGAATAAGAATTGAATAGTGACTAATTGAATAGTGACTAATATTGAATAGATACTTTAAGATTCAGCATTGCTCTAGTTTCAGCTTATCTACAGCATTTTCTATAGGAGGATTTTGTGGATCCTTACTCATATTTTATCAATACTATGAGTCAGCCTTTTTGTGTTTTTGCTTTTCTCACTGTGTCTTTCCAATTCTAATCTCAGTGCCAGCCAGCTACCTCACCCTCTCCTCTACTTACTCATTGATTGTGTTGGCCACGGGCCTTTCTTGCCTGCTTTCCTCAGTATGTTTTCAATTTTTGCCTTCTACCAATAGCTCTAGCCCCCATATTACTGTTACCAGTGAGCTTCATTGATTTAATTAATTAATGTTGGCCAGACAGATCAGAGTTCTGATACCAGACAGTTTCAGTAGATGTCGACCAGACTATACTGGCTGCGCTTGGATCAGGCACCTACCACTGGTGCAATAATCTTGGCAGATGTGGAAGCGCCATGAGTTACAAAATGCGGCCACTGAGCGAGCTTACTCAATAGGCGCTTGCGTGTGTGTTTGTGTATGAGCGTGTGTGCTTGTGTTTTCAACACTTCAAGTAAAATTCGTCCTCTTTTCCTAGAGGTTAAAATTATGGTTCTAGAATCAAATCCCTTGCTTTCAAATCTTGGCTCAGCTATGAGACTTAGGGCAAGTGCATAAACTACTCAAAGTCTGTGTTTCTGCACTTACAGAATAGAGATAGCTTCACTCCATAACTGTTGTGAAGGTTAAATGAAATAATCTGATTAAGATGCTGGGCAAAAAAAAAAAAAGCCCTCAACAGTTTTTGTGGCATTATAGTTCTTGTAAAGATGAAATGAACAAGTTTATAGTCTTTACTGCTACATGTGAAAAGCTTTGTCTTCTGAATAGAGCAGATGACACTTGGAGATGAGAGATGGTAGCTCATATTCCTTTGGAATAACTGAAAGCAACACACAGGTTTATTTTTGGTGTTGTTGTTGTTGTATAGATGTTACCCAATTTATTCCCTTATTAGCCAATATTCACTGAACATCTATTATGTACCAAAATTGGTTACTAGACACAGAGATACATGGAATAACAGATAAAGTATCTGGCCTCAAGGGACTCCCAAGTGTTCAGAATGACAGGAAGAAAAATAAAAGATATGGGAGGTAAATTCAAGC
Source organism: Oreotragus oreotragus (assembly GCA_006410675.1). Taxonomy (NCBI): domain Eukaryota; kingdom Metazoa; phylum Chordata; class Mammalia; order Artiodactyla; family Bovidae; genus Oreotragus; species Oreotragus oreotragus. The sequence goes on along the minus strand of SJYX01002932.1, from coordinate 145,260 downwards.
AACTCAACTTGTTGACTCTTGAACTTTGGGAGAAAAGAAAGGGAAGTGAAAAAGCTACAGTGACCATATAGATCACTGAATTTAGCTCTTTCATTTTATAGATGGTGCATCTGAGTTTAGGTTTACAAGTATCTTTCCTTCAAGGAACCTCTGGGGCACTTCACCACAGTGAGTCTAGCCCTGTATGAGGTCCCTGGATTGGTTTAAAAGCAATCTCCTGAGTTCCTCCTGTGAGACTCTGTCAGAGCTCAGTGCATGGTACCTTACTAAATATCTCTTTGGTGGAGAATCCAGCATGGGTTATCTTGCCATTGGATGAACTCATAAGCATCCAATGTTTTAGAAGCTGTGAGATCAAACTTGATGCATCATTGTCTTTTATGTGAGAAGATGTGATAAATCATAAACGTTTCCCAAGTCTGACCAAAGAAATCCATACCATCATGGCTTTCCCCAGTTTGGCATACATACCTTCTGACATCATAATTCTTTGTTCTGTGTCCACAGAATCCATCTATCATGCTCCCAAAGAGCTTTAAAAAGCCTAGTAGGTTTTTTTTTTTGGTATAATATAAAGTCTTTATTAATTCTTTTGAAAATATATTTTTCAAAATAATCATGCTGACTCTGATGATCATACTTAGGAACATTTTATATTACTGGTTAATTCAAATTGTCTGAACAAAAATGTACCATTTTGTTGCAGAACAAATTGTTTAAGATGTCATGTATTAATACCATAACTCCCATAATTTCATGCAAATCCGTGCTCCAATAGCACCCTAAGAATTCCTTTATCATGGCATTGACCGCACAATAACAAATAAATTAGTTGTATGTTAGTGTCATCTGAGAGATTATGAACCCTCCAACAGCAGAATTTCTCTCTTTCTCCACTTTATAGATATATAGTTATAGATATCTACACACGCACACATACGGTATTCACATCTTCTGTCCCTCGTGGGATCTAGTGTCAAGTAAAGTCTCAATAAATGCTTGCTGAATTGAAAAGAATGTGTTAGTCTTATTCAATCATGAATTCAACAAATATCTTGATGTATCTATTATGCCTAGTACTGCTCTATGTGGTGGGGATAGATTGATTGATAAGAAATACTAAGTCACTGTCTTTTTGAAACTTAAGTCTACCCACTTCTTTTTTTAAATTAATTAATATTTTTTCCTGTCCTGGGTCTTCGTTGCTGCGCACAGGCTTTCTCAGGTTGTGTCAAGGGGCTCCTACTCTCTGGTTGTAATGTGCATGCTTCTTATTGCGGTGGCTTCTAGGCTCTGGAGCACACGGGCTTCAGAAGTTGCAGTACACGTGCTCAGTAGCTGCAGCTCAAGGGCTCTTGAGTGCAGGCACAGTAGTTGTGGTGCATGGGCTTAGTTGTCCTGCAGCCTCTGGAAACCTCCTGAACCAGGGATTGAACTCATGTCCCCTACCTTGGCAGTCAGATTCTTAACCACTGAACCACCAGGGAAGCCCTCTACCAACTTATTTTTAATAAAGCCTGATAAGCAAAGCACCACTGTATAAACAAGTCCTACTCATATGATTTCCTTTAAGTGGTGAACAAGCCATGAATTCAGAAATTCTCTATTCACATAACGTTTCCAAGTTAATAATAGCTATTTCAGAGGTGGCTTCCAATTCTTGTTAAGGTTAGCTGTAGTCTCTGGAGCTCCATGTCTGCTATTTTTAATGGCTTCAGCCCAAAGCAGCTTAGCCTAATTGGGAAGGGATGTGTCCTTTTCTTGATAAGAGACTAACTCTCATGCATGATAATGGGAGTTATGTGTGAACAGGAAGGAAAACTCAACTCTTAATACTGTGGATTGCATAACAGCTTTTCAGAGACTGCTTTTATGATTGATTGTCTCCCCCTAAATGGCTTCCATCTATCAATATGATTTGAGGAAAGATTGCTTTTTTATCCTGGATAAGCCTCTCAAAACAAAGACCAACTAATGATTTGAAAATTCCAAACACACTTTAGGATAGTGTGATGGAGTGAAAACACTTCCATTTGGATATCCCATAGGAGCTGCCATTCATTAATGTTTAAAACAGATGCTTCAGTGAGCAACATGTTTAATTAAATCCAAACCTGTTGTTATTATTCCAGAAAATATTATTATTAGCACACGTTCCAAATGGAACTCACAGCAACTTCTGGTTGGAGTTTGGGGAAGAGATTTTAATTTCTAAAAGAAGTCACTTAAAGTAGAAAGCACTGCAGTTTTCTAGATACATTTTCTTCAACTTAAGGCCATGACAGTTGTGAGCATTTGTTAATTGCTCAGAATCTTTGCTGCTTTGAGAGAGTGACTGAGCAGACAGTGGCTGGGCCGGTCACATACATCATTATAAAATTCTGAAATCTGCACATGAAGTGTCTGTCTCTGCTTCTAAGAAAGGAGAAATGAGAAGGGAAAATGTCTTCAGATATTATAAGATGGACTTATAGGATTGGCAGATATGTCACTAATTAAATAATTGCTGTCTTATGTAGTTCAAATAAAATTATTTGAAGCCCCAAAAATGTCTAGCAGTGAATTATTCAATTGAATACACAGTTATAACAAAAATAATTAGTATTTACTTTAAACTCTAAATTGTCAACAAAAAACCTCAAGTAATTATTTTTATAGTGCTGCATAATGAAATAAATGTGTAATTAGTGACAGATGGGACTTTTAAAATTTAAAACATAGAAAAAAATTGTATCACCTGTTTTGAGTATTTTCTTACACGAGTGAAATTAGAATTTGTGAAAATGAGGTACAAAGAGAATTAGAAAAATATTAACTCTGCCTCAGTTAATACAACAATCCTTGTGCATGTTTTCCAGGGTCCAGTGAACCTTCCTTAACATGTCTTTTGTTTTGAAGCCTGAAGGTAGGTTTGGGCCATGTCACGCCAACCATTTCACACTGCTTTTAAGGGAGCTGATTAGGGCTGAAGCTGAAGTTCCCGTGCTCTGGCCACCTGATGTGAAGAGCCAACTCACTGGAAAAGACCCTGATGCCAGGAAAGGTCGACGGCAGAAGGAGAAGATGGCAGCAGAGGATGAGATGTTAGACAGCTGGGAGAAGGTGGAGAACAGTGGAGCCTGGCGTGCTGCAGTCCATGGGGTCACAGAGTCAGACAGGACTGAACAACACAACGTTGGTGTAAAGATTTCTAAGTCTTAGAATCAACATTTTATTTGAGGCCAAGTTTTAATAAGAGAATGAAATTTTAGGTTGCGTTACCAGGACTTACTTGTTTTATATCATACTTTCTCCAACCTTGCCAATGCCTTTTTCTTTGTGAAATGAGGACACATATCTTTCTGTGGCCTATAGTAATCACCTGAGCCATGACTGAAACAATCAATATGGATTCATCCTATCTGTCTATAAGATGGGCACAGCTTGCTATGGTTCTGGGGAGATTATAAACCTCTGATGAATATGAATGTCCATGTATATCTCATTGACACTTGCAGATTGCTGTGCATTTTCATCATGTTATTTCTGATGTTAACTAGATTATAATGTGCTCTACTAACTAGATCTTATTCTTGTTTTTCCTGTCTCATTTACCCCTATCTTCTGAGCCATGAGACTCTGGAGCTCACCCCAGGACTTGCCCCCAGTGATCATAACTAAATGAGTCTTGCTTTAGATGAGTTCTCTGTTACAATTTTTTTTTTTAAGAGTCTACACCATGGAACTATACCTCAAATCCGCATTTGGAAATATAACTTATACTGCTCAGCTGTGAACTCCTGAGGGGCATGGGTCACATTTCATTTATCTTCTAACTCTAACACAGAGTGTTATGTTAATAGGTACTTAATAAGTGTGGAACTGTATTTTAGTCCATGTCATAGATCATGGGGGGTGAGGAAAGTTGATGGTCTCATACTTTATGTTAAGAAAGTAAATATATGGGAAACTTCAAGCATTTGAAAGGATCCAATAAGAAACATTCACTTTTTGGCTGAATTTGGAACCTATTGAGAGAGATATACAAGAATCAAATGAATACCCAGATATCCATTTTATTATTGAGAAACACAATATAACATGTTACTTATGTGGCCCAATGGATTTGTTAACACTCTACTGAAATGAACATATACCCAAGTTGCAGTCTACTTCCACAAGGACAAGAATCTTTCTGTGTGGGGAGCAGCAAGCTCTACAGGTAGGTGGAGTCCAAAGATCCAGAAGGGGGATGTCATCTGTGTCCACTCAATCCTACCGAACTCACCTCACAGATAAGTGAATTGCTGTTCCTTCCTTGAAGGATAAGAACATGGAGAATGATTGAATTTTTCAGTTTGGAAGTCTGGTTAACGAGTGGTTAGAACGCCTGATATGTTCTCCATTGGTTTTAGTTTCTGTAGATAGAGATGTGGCTTTCCTCTCAAAGTAGTCAGCCTCAGAGAGTCAGAAGTCAGGACAGTGGCAATGAAATTGTTGTCTTTTTTACTGTAGGAAAACATACTCTTTTCTACCAAAAGGGAAGATATGAGAAATAGAGAAATGATCCACATTCATTGTTTTAGCTGAATAGGAGATATATCCTTGTGAATAAGGTTTCTAAAGATGGCAGCTCTGTTGCCAGTCCTTTGGTCTCTCCCCTTCCTGGTTCTCCTTCCTTATAAAAACAGTTTAGCAGGCTAATTTCATGGGATTTTACCCTGGACATACACAGAGAACTAAGGGGTGGGGAAAACAGTCCTCCACTCAGGAGCTTGCAAGTATTGCTCATGACACCACTGGCCAGTAAAAATCTTAGGGGACATCTGGGAAAGATTATGACTCTGTGGTCCTCAGCCTATAAGGAGCTAGGGGAGGGAACCTGCGTCTAAGGGACCTCCTACTTGGTGCGCTTGCTCCCAGACCTTTTGTCTTACAGGGCACACTTCTGCAGAAGTAGAGACTATCTTGCTGATCCATTTTTGATCGTCTGTTATATTACCCTGACACTGTTTTGAGAGCATTTCCAACATTATGGACAAAAGCTGGTCTGCAGACATGAGTTATATTTGTGGTATGCTCCTGAATCAAACTTTCTCCAAAACTGCGACTCTCAGATGTATGTGTGTGTTAGTCACTCAGTCATGTCTGACTCTTTGCATCACCATGGACTGTAGCCCGCCAGACTCCTCTGTCCATGGAATTCTCCAGGCAAGAATACTGGAGTGGGTTGCCATTCCCTTTTCCAGGGGATCTTCCTGACAGGGGGATCGAACCCTGGTCTAATGCATTGCAGGCAGATTCTTTACCATTAAGGGAGTGCATTATCATATGACAGGATAGCAGCTCAGAATGTACCCTCTACAAAATCATACAAGGATTCAGATGGTGCTGACTCTTTCAAGATCAATTCCTTTGTCAAAATTCAGCAGAAAGATTAAATCACTTCTCTTTTACTAATATGTGAGAGAGGGTGAAGAGATTAGCCAGTTATGCGTTTACATTTCCCAAGGAAACATGCGTGTGTTAGTCACTCAGTCATGTCCGACTCTTTGCTACCCCGTGGACTCTTGCCCTCCAGGCTCCTCTGTCCATGGGATTCTTCAGGCAAGAATACTGGAGTGGGTTGCCAGTTCCTTCTCCAAGGAAACATGAGGAATAGTATATAAATGTTTGTATCAGGAGCCAAAGAAAAGTTTAAAACATGATCACAGCTGGTTTGTAGAAAGATCACTCTGAAGAACACAGTCAGAACAGGCATTAATAAAGGCTGGGATTCAAGGTAACATGGAAATAGTGACTGAAATCTCAGGATTAGATATGATATCTCAGGGGCATTTGTGGAAAAGGAAGTGAATAAAATAGAAAGAAGGGAGTGAAAGATGAATCCCTAAGAAATGTAAATATTTACCAGTAGCTGAGAAAAGGCAGCCAAGAGAATATGAAGAAAAACCTAGAAGGGAGTTACATAAAGGAGGGAGTGGTCAAGTGTGTGAAACTTTCAGTGATCAAAGGATATAAGGACTGCTGAGTCTCCCTGGAGTTGAGCAACGGAGAGGGAATTGGAAGCATCTGTAAGAAGAATGTCACCAGAATAACTGGATCAGAAGCCATGTTGCCTGTATGGAGAGGTGTCTGGGGTTTGAGGAAGTAGAAAAGAAACTTGACTACAAATGAAGAAGAAAATATGATAGATGGAGACTGCCAGTCCAATTGGTCACAGTCTTAAACTACATTCCCTAACAGTTTAGTCACTATTTGAGATGATTTTTTGCACTCTCTCTTTGCACACTCTCTTTGGGTCTGTCTCTCAATTGACTCCAAGCTGTGAAGGGGTCCAGATAGTGGGAGAACAGTGGTATTATTTATTAGGCACTTCCAAACTTCAACCACCATTTCATGGGGATGGGGAAAAAATGGTAACAGTGGCAGATTTTATTTTCTTGGGCTCCCTTTTTTGCACTCTCTCTTTGCACACTCTCTTTGGGTCTGTCTCTCAATTGACTCCAAGCTGTGAAGGGGTCCAGATAGTGGGAGAACAGTGGTATTATTTATTAGGCACTTCCAAACTTCAACCACCATTTCATGGGGATGGGGAAAAAATGGTAACAGTGGCAGATTTTATTTTCTTGGGCTCCCAAATCACTGCAAATGGTGACTACTGCCATGAAATTAAAAGACACTTGCTCCTTGGAAGAAAAGCTATGAAAAACCTAGACAGTGTATTAAAAAGCAGAGACATCACTTTGCCAAAAATTCCATGTAATCAAACTATGGTTTTTCCAGTAGTCATGTACAGATGTGAGAGTCAGGTCATAAAGAAGTCTGAGTGCTGAAAAACTGATGCTTTTGAAATGTGCTGAAGAAGACTCTTGAGAATCCCTTGGGCAGCAAAGAGATCGAACCAGTCAATCCTTTTTAGTGGGTGAATGTTCTTAATGTGACACCTCCCTCCAAAGCAAGCATAATAATTAGATACTCACTTGGTTCAGGAATCAGTTCCTTGACCTGGACTCATTCAATCAGATGCATCTTCCCTAGGTTTGGAACTGGAAGTTGGTGAGGCAAAGATGCATGAACCATAGGATTTTCATTCTGGTGGTGGTGCTGCTGCTGCTAAGTCACTTCAGTCGTGCCCAACTCTTTGAGACCCCATAGATAGCAGCCCACCAGGCTCTTCTGTCCATGGGATTCTCCAGAAAGAATACTGGAGTGGGTTGCCATTTCCTTCTCCAGTGCCTGCATGCAGGCTAAGTCGCTTCAGTTGTGTCTGACTCTGTGTGACCCTATGGACAGCAGCCCACCAGGCCCCTCTGTCCACAGGATTCTCTAGGCAAGAACACTGGAATGGGTTGCCATTTGCTTCTCCTATTCTGGTACCAGAGGGCCGCAACAGCGACACTGTGTTCCCTTGTCCACCGCTGGTTGTGTTGTAAGCTGAGGTATCCATTCCTCAGAAAGGCTGTAGCAGGGCCCACCAGAGTCATATTTCACCTGAGTTTTCCTCTGTCTGGTTGTCAGTTTCTCTTCTTCTTGGTCACTTTCTAAACCTCATCTCACAGCTTTCTGTGAACTACACCAAACTGCTTCCATCAATATTACTTCTTGAATAATCCAGAGTAGATTTGTATTCTCTCTAACTAAAAATGCTGACCTATCTACCCAGTGTATTCTGGAAAGATGAGTAAGTGACAGCTAGAGAAAGAAGATAGGAAAGATATTCCTTGGGAGAGCTCTCAACACAAAGACATGGAGGCTAGAATGCCATGCTGTGAGGAGCTCCAGAACATGGGAATGAGCAGTGTGGCATGGAAGGTGAAACATGCCAGGGTGGGGAAACTGACAAGGATAAAGCCAAGATGTTCACACTATGTTGGATGTTCTGCTGTAGATGAACCACTAGAATATGTTCAGCAGGAAAATGGCAAGACTGTATTTGCAATAAAGATAGATTGCTCCGGCAGATAGGAATGATTTGGTTGCTGATAACTAAAATCAAACTAATAGAAATATGAACCTTAAGGGCATTTATTGCATCCCTATCAAGAAGTCTAATGTTGTAGTCAGGATAAGGCAGTACTGCACGTTAACAATGTCATAAAAGCCCAGATTTTGGCATCCTTCTTCACTTTGCCATCATCTGCTTGTTGGCTTTTATCCTGAGATTCATAATCACAGATTGGTCACTCCATGTGTCATGTACTACTCCAAACATCTAAGTTAGAAATCAAGGAAGGAGACGAGCTGCTATACCAAAGCTGCTATGTCTTTTATCAGGGAGTAAGAGTTGGACTATAAAGAAAGCTGAGCGCAGAAGATGCTTTTGAACTGCCACTGATGCTTTTGAACTGTGGTGTTGGAGAAGACTCTTGAGAGTCCCTTGGACTGCAAGGAGATCCAACCAGTCCATCCTAAAGGAGATCAGTCTTGGTGTTCATTGGAAGGACTGATGTTGAAGCTGAAGCTCCAATACTTTGGCCACCTGATGTGAAGAACTGACTTATTTGAAAAGACCCTCATGCTGGGAAAGATTGAGGGCAGGAGGAGAAGGGGATGACAGAGGATGAGATGGTTGGATGGCATCACTGACTCAATGGACATGGGTTTGGGTGGACTCCAGGAGTTGGTGATGGACAGGGAGGCCAGGCATGCTGAGGTTCATGGGGTCGCAAAGAGTTGGACATGACTGAGCGACTGAACTGAAGGCTATTCCCCAAATTTCTTAGCTGAAATGCTCATGTTTATTGGAAAAAACTGAATCACCTAACCACTCCTAGCTGAAAGGGAGACTGAGAAAATGAATAACAGGCAGGAAAAACAAACAGAAAATACCTATATATCAAAAATATGGATGAGGTATAGGGAAGCCCACAAGGGACAGTGCCATCACTGGGGGCTGGCAAGAGTGGGAGGTGGGGTTCCACCTCTCACCTTGCCCTGAAGGAAAAAGTGGAAGAAATATTTATTGAAACTGAAGACAGAGTCCTGTGGAGAGTACCAGCTAACTGGAGTTATATCCTTGGGTCATTTGATATAGCCAGCACATAGCAACAGCAACTCCACAAGGACTGGAAAAGAAAATACCCTAGCCTTACTCATCTCACTTGTCTGAATGTCAGCTAGCTCATTGACTGAATCCACCCCAAGCCAGATGATGAAACAGTCCATTGATATTGCCCCTAAAGGTTAATCTGTGGGGTAGAGAACAGTGTGAGGATGTAGGGAGGATAGATTTGGATAGGTAGGTGAAAGCTCTCCAGCACAGACTGCCTCGCCTGGCTTGAGATGGGCATTTTGCTACCAGTGTAGACTGAGATTCACCTAGAAGAAAGAAAGAAAATATCTCTGTGTAGGCAACCAATACTGTCTGCCATACTCACACCTGGGACAGTTTGGAGATGGATTTAAGGTGAGAAATGGATCACAAAGCCCTAGCAAGAGATGATGCTGTGATAACTTTTGTGTATGAGTGTTCAATTGTGTCTGTCTTTTGTGACACCATGGACTACAGCCCACCAGGCTCCTCTGTCCATGGAATTTCCTGGGCAAGAATATTGGAATGGGCTGTCATTCCTTTCTCGAGGGGATCTTCCCAACCCAGGGATCAAATCTGTGCCTCCTGCATTGGCAAGCAGATTCTTTACCACTGTACCACCTGGAAAGTGGGATAACTGTTATCTGCCCTAATTCTCTAAGGAGGATTCTATGTGAGACTATAAACCTAATTATTTGTTAGGATATATCTTTACAAATTTGAAATATTTGCTAGATTTAGAAACTCGAGTTATGTTTCAGATGAGTATATTTTGATCTGTTTTAAATAAATTTTCCAAAATTTGAAGTTTGAAAAAGAGCTTTGCATTGCAATAGAGTCCAGTCAGTCATGTGCATTATGTAGAGATTAATTGGTAGAATAAAGAGTGAATTGGAAATAAAATTGAGTATTCCTCAAAGATATTTTGTTGTTTAACTGTGACAAGAGTCTGAATTGTACCTTTGTCATCTGTAAGGTGAGGACATTATATTACACATACCAATCTTCTAGTTTATCTGTGTACCCTTAGCTTCTAATTCAATATCTGCATATAATTACACCCACCTTCATCCTTAACATTGCTGTGCTGTTTCTTCAGTCATATCCGACTCTTTGTTACGCCATGGACTGTAGTCCACCAGGCTCCCCTGTCCATGGGATTCTCCAGGCAAGAAGACTGGAATGGGTTGCCATGCCTTTCTCCGGGGGATCTTCTCAACCCAGGGATCGAACCCTCCTTTTTCTCACTGAGTATAATTCCCTGGAAATCTATCCAACTTGATAGATTATGCTTTTCAGTTGCTGAGTTGTGGTCCATGGTATGTAGGCACCTTTTTCAGTGACATCATTCTTTAGTCAATTGTTCTCTTTAGTTGATTAAGTATACAGTAGTCCCTCCCTTATCTGTGGTTTCACTTCCCATGGTTTCAGTTGCCCGTGGTCATCCTTGGCCTGAAAATATTAAATGTAAAATTCCAGAAATAAACAGTTCATAAATTTTAAATTGCTTGCTTTTCTGAGCAGTGTGATGAAATCTCCCACCATCCCCCTCCCACTCATGACGTGAATCATCACTTTGTCTCGTATATCCCATGAAGTACTCTCTTAGTAGCCATCCCAGTTATCAGATGGAATGTTGAGGCATCTACTACAGTGTTCGTGTTTAGTAACCTTTACTCTCAAGAATGGTCCCAAAGAGCAAGAATAGTGATGCTGGCAATTCGGATAAGCTGAAGAAATGTTGTAGACTTTGCAACTTAATAAGGAAAGAATACACTGAGGTTGCTAAGATCTACAGTAAGAATAAATCTTTCCATGAAATTATGAAGCAGGAAAAGGAAATCTGTGCTTCTTTTGCTGGCAGACCTTAAACTACAAAGTTACAGCCACTTGAAATCAGGGATATGATGTGCAAAAGAACATACTTTGAAAGATTAAATTAATAGCCTAGATGTAAGATTCACAGAATCCATTTTTTTCTTTTTTTAAATATTTACTTTATTGAAATAGAGTTAATTTACAATGTTATATTAATTTCTGCTACTCATCAACAGCATCCATATTTTTTACATAGTATGAGGCATTCATATTCTTTACATTTGTTAAAGATTAAATGGAACTAGCTTTTCTAAGACTAAATTTGTTTTGACCAATATTTATTTATGAAGCTCCTGTTAATTTTACTCGACTTTGCAAAATAAAGAAAAGTTACAGCCACAATCTGTGGGGTTTAGTTACAATAGAAAAGGCATTCAATTTGAACAATAAGATATTTTGAGAGAGGGTACATTCACATAACTTTTATTGTAGTATATTGTTTTAATTATTTTATTTTATATTAATTATTATGGCTGTCTCTTATACACATCTAGATGTNTCTGTGGGGTTTAGTTACAATAGAAAAGGCATTCAATTTGAACAATAAGATATTTTGAGAGAGCGTACATTCACATAACTTTTATTGTAGTATATTGTTTTAATTATTTTATTTTATATTAATTATTATGGTTAATCTCTTACTGTACCTAATTAAACTTTATCAGAGGTATATATAAATAGAAAAAAACCCTGCGATATGTAAGGTTAGGTACTATCTGATTTCAGGTATCTTATCTTGGGGTCTCAGAATGTAACCCCCATGGATGTGGAGGGGCTATTAGATTGAGTTTTTGTGAATCAAATGCTTAGGTGAATGATCATCTAATCATCAAAATCCTTTTTACTCAAAGCATGGTGGGAAGACCAGCCAGGCCAGTTATCACATGGAGCTTGTTAAAATGTATACTCTCAGCCTACTTCCAGACCCCCAGAGTGAGAATCAGAAGACAAAACGACCCTCAGGTGATCCAATATGAACAATAAAGCAAGAGAAGCACTGAGCTAAATCACCCTGCGGACATCAACCAAGTGCAGAGCTTACTGGATGGTGATTTTCCTCCAGATTGTAAAGAAAAGTTGAGCCTCTACTCTACCCCTTGGAAGTAATTTAATAGATTTTTTCTCCTGAGCTTTCAGATCCTCAGCTTTTTTTTTTTTCCTCAAGTTAACTGGATTAATTTCCCCCCAGGTTTCATCAGACATATTACCAGTCTGTGTGAAAATATTCTCTCCTTTAGCCAATCTGGCAAATTCACTGGAGAAAACTGGGAACTGGCCGGTGGCCATCCTATGTGCAGAGCACCACCATTTTCACTACAGAAAGCCCCATTGTCTAGAAATAATAGTGAGGTTTTGCCCACAGCAGAAATCTGCATTCAATCCTGCTGTCCCAGGAGTGGAATTTTGCCTGGAGCCAAATTCTCAAGTCTTCTTAATTTTTGGTGAAGATATGTGTTTTTGCAAGTGCAAATTCATGAAATTAAAGTTGGACTTTTCCTAGCTTTCCTCTATCCAGTGTTTTATGACAGGAAGGACCTTTGAGTATTTTCTCAAAATAGCAAGTGCCAGCAAAGCTAAGCCAGGTTCGCTGTTAAGCTCACTACCCAAATCTTTGAGAAAGGTTGGTCTGGAAACATAAGGATAACACTGTGAATTTTGATATTCGTCCAGAGTGATCCAGTCAGGTATAGTCAGTGGTCCAAAAGCACTGAAGTCCTGCACTTCCACGACCCATTGGGACCCTCTTTCATCCTCTAGTCCTCGTAGTTAGACCCTCTTAGTTCCTGCTTTCTTGTGTCAATTATAGATACAGCCTTCAAGATAAATAAAAGCACCAGGGAACTGCAAAGACTACCAAGTAATCTGATTTTTTTTTTTTTTAAGATTTCTATTAAAGATGTGTAAAGCATCTTCAGTGAAAGAAACACAGCTGAAATGATTGCAAATACACGGCGTGGTATGTACTACAGTTCCATTATTGCAAGCAACAATTCAATTGAAAAGGTTACTTTGACTGTTGTTTTAGTTGGAACCATGTTTGTTTTCATATTCTCAGTTGCTAAATTCAGACAGTCAGATCTTCTAACAATAGCCACAGTATGTGGCTGTAACAGCAGTGTTCTTGCCTCATGTAGGTAGCATCAAAATAGTTGCAATCCCAAAGGCAATCAGCCTCTTCCATCACACTCGCTGTGCGTAATGCTCTGATGCACTTTATACAGTTGAAATGTACTGCCCTTCACTATACTATGCTATTTAACTGAAATATAGTTCACAGCTCTACATGGTTGGATGAGCAATGAGTTTTTTAATAAAGAAAGGAGACATGACTTTTTTGTGTGTTTTGCAAACCTTTCGTTTGTCTTGGCTTATGGCAAATTTCCATTATGTTAATTTCATAAGTTTTTAAGTAAGAGTCAATTGAAGCTGAACAATCATTAGTTTTCACATAGTTATTAAGAGAATGCCCTTGTCTGGCTCAAGGGAAAAAAAGTAGTTAAATGAATCAAATGAATAACGTAAGTTTCTTTGGATAAAGTAATCATCTTTATATCACTTAAGTTCAATATATTGATATTTTTGTATCTAGTATTGATTTCCATTTTTATTTTTTGCTAGCTCCACCAAAAGAAATTTCTTTAAACCTCTGATATTGGTGAAGCAAACATAGTAATTCATTTTTTGAGATTCACCGCCCCCTCCCATATACTATTGAATCCTCATATTCTAGAGCTATATGGAATACCTCTTGACTTTCTTATAAATCATATCTAGAGAAGCTACATTTCCCACATGTATCCTCATACCACTTGTAACTTTTAAAAATCTTACTAAAGTTTTATCTTTTAGTGGCTGGCTTTTGTTTTTTTTACAATGGCACCCCACCCCAGTATTCTTGCCTGGAAAATCCCATGGACGGAGTAGCCTGGTGGGCTGCAGTCCATGGGGTCGCTAACAGTCGGACAGACTGAGTGACTTCACTTTCACTCTTCTCTTTCATGCATTGGAGAAGGAAATGGCAACCCACTCCAGTACTCTTGCCTGGAAAATCCCATGGACGAAGTAGCCTGGTGGGCTGCAGTCCATGGGGTCGCTAACAGTCGGACAGACTGAGCGACTTCACTTTCACTTTTCTCTTTCATGCATTGGAGAAGGAAATGGCAACCCACTCTAGTGTTCTTGCCTGGAGAATCCCAGGGATGGGGGAGCCTGGTGGGGTGCCGTCTATGGGGTCACACAGAGTCGGACACGACTGAAGTGACTTAGCAGCAGCAGCAGCATTATGTTTAGTCACTTCAGTCATATTCGACTCTGTGCAACTCCATGAACTGTAACCTGCCAGGCTCCTCTGTCCATGGGATCCTCCAGGCAAGAATACTGGAGTGAGTCGCCGTGCCCTTCCCTAGTTTCCTTTAAGAATATTATTCTATTCATAGGTAAGAGGAGGTAATGGCAGAGTTGTAACTAAAAGTAACTGTTGAGCCATTGGCCAATGCCATTCACAACACTTCTCAAATTTTTCAAGTTTCAATTGAAATCTCCAGATAACTCTTAAATAGTAATTAACATGAACGTCAATTCCATAGAGCTCCAGTAATTTGTTATTTCTTAAAGCTGAGAATTGGACCATAGAAGAAAGCTGAGTGCCAGAGAATTGATTCTTTTGAATTGTAGTACTGGAGAAGACTCCTGGGAGTCCTTTGGACTGCAAGGAGATCAAATCAGTCAGTCCTAAAGGAAATCAACTCTGACTATTCATTGGAAAGACTGATGCTGAAGCTGAAGCTCCAATACTTTGGCCACCTGATATGAAGAACTGACTCATTGGAAAAGTCCCTGATGCTAGGCAAGATTGAAGACAAAGGAGAAAGGCGCAGCACAGGATGAGATGGTTAGATAGCATTACTGACTCAATGGATATGAATTTGAGCAAACTCCCAGAGATAGTGAAGGACTGGGGAGACTGGCGTGCTGTAGGCAATGGGGTTGCAGAATTGGACATGACTTAGTGACTGAATAATAACAACAAAACTTAAAATACTTAAGATGAGTTTTTTTTATTACATAAATAAAATAATTTAGTACAAAATGGGCAAAAGATTGAATAGGCATTTTACCAAAAAAGGATATATGAATTGCATGTAAAAAACATTAAAATGCTTAACATCTTTATTCTTTAAAGAAGTGTATGTTTAAACCACATTGAAATGTAACTACAGATTTATTAGCATGATTAAAATTTAAAGACTGATAATCCCAAGTACAGCTAAGGATGTAGAACAACTGGAACTCTCTTGGGTTGTTTGTGGGGCTGACTGCAAAATAAATGTTATCATCCCCTCCTGGGGAAATCTTAGTAAAGAGATTCACAGGGTTTTGTAAGCACAAGTTTCAGATGACTTTTTATCTTTTTTTATTGTTGACTATTTTATCATTATGACTTTCTTATAAAGGAAGAATGAGGTACACCCTAGAAGTACTTTTCCACAAGTGTTTTACTTTGTAACATGTAAGTCACTAGGAGGAGTTCAATCTTATAGTTAATCTCTGGAAATTTTTTCATAAAATTTTNTTTCAGATGACTTTTTATCTTTTTTTATTGTTGACTATTTTATCATTATGACTTTCTTATAAAGGAAGAATGAGGTACACCCTAGAAGTACTTTTCCACAAGTGTTTTACTTTGTAACATGTAAGTCACTAGGAGGAGTTCAATCTTATAGTTAATCTCTGGAAATTTTTTCATAAAATTTTAAGATGAGTTGTTCTATCAAATGCTTAAAGCTAAGGAGACTCTTCTCCACCTTGCTGATATACAGCTTACTGGGCATCATTCTCAACCAAGATTATTATTCTCCGTGGTATTTCTACTGAGGCAGGTGACTTCTCTCCTTGCATATCTCTAGAAGTTTCTAGAGAGATCTTCAACTAACTGCAGCATCCTCCTGTTGCTTTGTCATACATTTTTGCAATTGAAGATCTGCATGGGTCTTAAGCTTAAGGAATGGAATAGGCTTCTGATGTTGGGTTGACCAGAAGTATTCTTTTTCTTCTTTTAGACTTTATGTCCTCAAACCTCTATATATTTTTGGAATTAATTGATGCTGATCTTTAGCCAATCAAACAGGTTTCCCCCCCTGTTTCTATCTATTACTATTGTCTCAATTTCTATTGCTTTGTCTCAGGTTTAGCCCGTTATTATCAGTGGGATGGGCAAGGACTTTTTAAATCTTTAAGGTTTAATTTGTCATTTATAATCTCCTCCTTTTTTCTTGCTTGCACTTTCAAAATTATTTATTTAATTATTTCATATTTTCTGTTTGTTTCAACAGTCATATATTTCTTTTCATTTGCAATTTATATTCTATTGAGAGAAATATCAGTCAGAGGTCAGTTGGGAAAACCAGAACCGATATCAAGTATCCAGATCAAGAGACTGTATTATGAAGATTTTACAAAGAGGGTGGAAGAGCAGTAAGGCAAATAGGGAACAATGAGGCAGTCCAGAGATTAGCAGCATCTGAAAGCCACTAAACTTTCTTGAGCTGAGACAACAAAGGAATGAAAAGTGTTATTAGAGTCTTAGTGGAATCTAGGGTCACCAAGGTACAAATCCAAAAGAGAGTTAGAGAAGAAATATTCTGCATCCATCTCTTTTTTTGCCTTCCATATTCTTGTTAGTATCTACCATCATCAGAACCCACGAGAAGCCACTGGGAAGGGGAATCTGGGACATGTAATTCACAGAGTGTCAGCCACCTCCAGTGGAGAAGAAAATGAGAGGGAGGAACAGGGAGGAATCTGACATTTGACAGGCAGATGATTCTGTTGGTTGTTGGCAGAGTTGATGTGCATTTTATTCTGGAGCATAGTTTTGCTGCGATTATGGACATGTGCAGGTCTAAAGTTTATACAGAGAGTATGTTCTGAACATAGGAGGCTGCAGTGAAATGCAACTGTAGGCACTTGTACCAATTAGGAATAAATTTATTTTCTGGAACAAAAACTGTTATGAATCAAAATATAAAAGAAAAGATTAGTCACATGTAAGAGTTATTCCCACCCTGTGATAAACTTTGTAAATGTGGGTCATAGGAGAATTGGGAAATACTCAAGGTTAATTCAGGTACCTGAGCTATATTTTATTACTGAAATGTGATGGACTTTTAAAGAAATCATCCACCTAGCTAGGATATGTGTGCATAAATAGAGAATGTACTAAGAATGTACTATCAAGAAAGCATTATCTACATGATGTCCAGAAAATAAGAATTATAAGATTAGGTCTTTTGGATTATCAACACTGCCCAGAGAAGAGGGCATGATCTTCAATATTCAACATTCAAAATTGTCAATCAATCTCATGTGTTTAGTTAGGATGAGACAGTCCTCCTGACTTTGGTCAATCCTAGATGGGATGAGCAGAACCAAAAACATCTTTAAAATGCATTTGATACACTATAAAAAGCAGATTTGTTACAACCAGACATGCCTGACTTGGTACGTTTTTCTGTTGCTTATCAGTTGGCAATCTGAGCACAATTTCTTGATCTGACTGAAGTTTGACATCTACATTTGCAAATGAAAAGAATAATTTATTCCTTTTAAGGATATTTTGAACTACCTGTGTACTAGGCTAATGTCAGTTCTTGCTGTTGCTTCTTTGTCTTGAGTTTAATGGGGATGAATGTTTAGGATTATTATAGTTTTTAGCCATAATAATGAAAATACTCTTGCCAGTTCATTGATGAGTATATTCTGCCTTCATATAACTCCATATATGCTTCTACTATTATACTTCCCCTTACTACGCTGAAACTGTAGAAAACATTGACCATTGTCAATGGTTGCACAGAATTCGACTTCCTTCTACTTGAGAACTACATCCATATTGAGGGAACCAGTGGCTAATGTCCCACAGGAGTTGAAAATGCCAGGTGTTTGCTTACCCAGGCTTCCTTACAGGTGATGTGTAAACACATAATATAGGTCCCACCAATTAGTTGTACCAACCCAGCAGTTACAGGGACTATAGGAAATCTCTCAACATTGCTGTTAGAAAGCATCTGAAGCTCCTGGGGTCACAATGGCAGAAGAGAGATGGCAGTAGGGCAGTGGCAGTGTACCATTCAAGTGAGTCAAAAAGGGTGAGGAGCAGTGTTTTTTGCTTGGAGATGTTGGCAGTGGTGTCCCCATCATAGTGGTTCTCCTATGTGATTTGGGGCATTACTCCTTTTTATATGGCCCTGACATCATTATCTAGCAATTCCTGGAGCAACCCTTTTCTAGTTTTAAGAAACTATTTTGCATGAAAAAGTTACAGTTGGTTTCAGTCACTTGCAACTAAGAGCCCTGGCTGATAGAAAATAATGTGTTTATGTTTTGGTTCCCCACTTCATTGATCTCCTAAGTGTACAATCTTATTCATCTTAGTATACTTGGTGCTAAGCAATATCTGAAGTTAGACTGAACCAAGCTTCACTTTTTCCTTTCCTTTGCTCACCAAATAACCTTCTAGTATAACTGAACTTTTCTTACAAATTTGCTTCTAGAGGGAGTGATATATTGAGTCACTGACATAACTGCTCACACTCATGCTTTTCTTTGTGAAGAATTCAGAGACATTCAGGTCAGAATCTGATGACTGCGCTTGGCATGAATCAATTTACTGAAGCCTATTATTTAGAGTAGCAATGACAAAAATCATATTTCTGGGGCTGCAAAACTGAGATCTACCTTAACCTATGGAACCACTTACTTTGCAAGGTATTGCTGAAGTGGCCAGCCAATCTATTTTCATAAAATTTCCAAATTAGGAAATCTCTAACTTGAGCGATACCATCTGTATCTGCTACATTTCTCATTATTTTCACCCATTTTCCCACAAATATTTTCCTTTTCACTTTTACCACTCTTTGGCAGAAACAAAGCTGGATGGTTGGAAAGATAAAGCCGTATTTATTTTTCAATTGCATAACAAAACGCTATGCTTTTGCAAACACTTGAACTGGCCCATTGCTTTGATTATAGTTGCAGTTGGCTGCCAGCAGAATTTTAAAGAGAGGTGCAAGAAATAGGAAAGTGGTTATGGACCCTACTCCAGAGTACTGCATGAAAAGTAATAATGACTTTGTGTGCAAATCTGCATAGGAGAGCTCACAGAGGAAAAAGAATAGATTATTTGGAATACAGCTTGAGACTGAAACTGATTTAAAAATTCTGAATGAGACTCGAGACTTAAGTTTAGAATCACTCATCAAAGAGTTTTATATGTTTATTGGATGGTATATAGATTTTTAGATCACTGAAGTCTTTTTATTCATGTTTGAACTCATTTTCTATGAACAGTTACTCACTTATATGGAAAGTACTTTACAGTTTGCAATGAACTTTCATATACTTTGGCTCAAATGAGCTTCAGAACAACCCTGAATAATAAGTAAGTTTTAGAGAAGGCTGTACCAGGAGCTGAAATTTTATAAATTTTCTCTGTATCCCTCTATTCTCATAGAGACCCAATAATTCACATGAGAGTCATTATAACATTCAATCGCAGTTTTATATTTTTCTCTATCCATTTGAAAATATTCCTAAGGTTTCTGAGAAGAAATTGATATTTTTGGTTGTATGCACATCTGGTATAACATGTTCAGGATAAACCACTCCATTTTGAAGGAAGATTTTAATCATTTTTCAATTCCACTAAAATGTGCAATTACCCTTAAGTTAGAATCATGAGATACAGCTTCTGTTAGTTTCTATTCAGAGCTATGTTTTCAATGTGTTCCAGGGCAGATAGCAACTATCATGAGCTTTTAAAAATAGCCAGTATGTTGGGCTGTTCTTAAACCACAAGGAAAACTCTCCACGAGTTTACAACAGAATGGAAGATTTCTCTATTTCACTGGCAGATGAGAGCATAAGAAAGCAGTAAATTGCTGAGCAATAATTAAGTAAGCTGGTAGAACATGAGACTAAATGTCTTAAATTCAACAGGTGCAGTTGCATAATTAAAAGATCCGAACTTTATTTTCAAAATCTGGATGCTTTAGTTGTAAAATTGTATAATTACCTTCTTGTAGAGATAGGAGATAATAACTAACATGTACTGAGAATCTTGAAATAAACAGTGGGACAGGAGCTTTATACTTTTATTGAAATTAGAGCTGACTCTAACAACCATAGTAAATATAAGATATGAGGAAACAGAAATGTTTAGCACACATCAGAAAATGGCCGTATCATAAAAAAGAGCCAGTAGGAGAAGGCAATGGCAACCCGCTCTAGTGATTTTGCCTGGAGAATCCCAGGCACAGGGGAGCCTGGTGGGCTGCCGTCTTTGGGGTTGCACAGAGTTGGACACGACTGAAGCAACTTAGCAGCAGTATTGATATTTAAGATGATATTTTGTAGAATGGTGTTTCTGGCCAGGGAAGACCTAGGTCAGTTTCCTAATTGAGTGAAAGCAAATAATGGTGATATTTATATCATCACCTATATAACATAGCTCACTAAGACTGTATGACAAGGAACTAGTAAACAGAAGCCTAGAAATTAGTCCCTCCTTTAATGATCTTGGGAGGGAAAATGTGGTTTTTGTTTTGGCCTGTGTTTGCCTGATGAAGCAAGAATATTTTCCCTAAAAGAGCAGTTATTTATGAAAAAAAAAAAAAAGTTAAATCACTACCAGGCATGTTAACTTAGAAAAGGAAACCAACTTAACTATTATCTGACTATGGGAGACACAAGGACTCGGGAATGGGAAACCAACTAACCTAATTTTAAACTAAATTTCAGCCATTGTAGCTTAAAATACCTCAAGCCAAAGCTGATGAAAATGAATATAAGGCTGGTGAACATACGAAACACTCCAAAAAATTTCAGTACAGAATGAAACTCATTTGGTAGAGCAAGGAAAAATTGAAGCTCTGATATTAAAATATAAAATTATTAATATTTTAAGGATAACTTAAAGGTACAGATCACTTGAAGGTAATAAAAATAAATGTAACCTTATTATGCCCGTCCCTAAGAGTGCACACATCTGTTGTATGTAAGTTATGGCTAATAGAGAAATTCAAGGATTAGATTTGTGAATAATTTTCTATTCATATTTAATAGAAAAGTATAAAATCTACAAAATTAAACTCATATCTATGTTATAGATACCCAGTCAATATTAAATATTCACAATGTGAATTACTTAGAGACATAATAATAAAATCACTGCCATCAACAATATAAATGTAAATTTAGTTTAACTAGTTATTAACATTCTGTTGGTCTCTCTTACATCTCTTTCTGTAAGTAAGTAGACAGAGAGGAGTTTATTTGTGTGTGTGGTTTTGACAGTAGAAGTCAAAGGATCTAGAAGGAAGGAGTTCATTGCCTATGGCAAAGAAAATAGAAATGACTGTAGGTAACAAATATGGGTCTACTGGTCTACCCCTAGGAGTTGAAGCCTAACTTAAGGGAAGAGTTGTTTCCATGAAGGTCTTCATAATATACTAGAATGAACAATAATGGCCCTATGATGCCCAAGAGAAAGTTATTTCTTTAACTTTTAAGTACCTTGGTTCTTCAAGTTCTCAAAGAAACATACAACATAACAACATGACAGACTTTCTTAGGAACTCCCAAAAATTAATGGATGAGACTTTGCATGAAGCTGAATGTTTTACATTAAAAAATGAGGAGAATAGAGGAAGAGTATGACTCCTTCAGTCTCCATAAATTTGGGAAGTCTGGGGAGACAAAAATTAAATTAGAATTCTTAAGGCAAAACCCTGTCTTTCAAGATATTATTACTTACTAGAAGAAGAATATGAAAGCATGAGAATAAATTCAATCCTTCTTCTAATTAACAAAATTGTTTTAGATATTTGCCATTTATCCCCACATTTGAAGGTATGTATAAGATAGTATTCTTCAGTTCAGTTCAATCACTCAGTTGTGTCCAATTCTTTGCAACCCCATGAATTGCAGCATGCCAGGCCTCCCTGTCTCTCACCAATTCCCGGAGTTTACCCAAACTCATGTCCATCAAGTCGGTGATGCCATCCAGCCATCTCATCCTCTGTTGTCCCCTTCTCCTCCTGCCCCCAATCCCTCCCAGCATCAGAGTCTTTTCCAATAAGCCAACTCTTCTCATGAGGTGGCCAAAGTTTTGGAGTTTCAGCATCAGTCCTTCCAGTGAATACCCAGGACTGATCTCCTTTAGGATGGACTGGTTGGATCTCCTTGCAGTCCAAGGGACTTTCAAGAATCATCTTCAACACCACAGTTCAAAAGCATCAATTCTTCGGTGCTCAGCTTTCTTCACAGTCCAANCAAGGAACTAGTAAACAGAAGCCTAGAAATTAGTCCCTCCTTTAATGATCTTGGGAGGGAAAATGTGGTTTTTGTTTTGGCCTGTGTTTGCCTGATGAAGCAAGAATATTTTCCCTAAAAGAGCAGTTATTTATGAAAAAAAAAAAAAAAGTTAAATCACTACCAGGCATGTTAACTTAGAAAAGGAAACCAACTTAACTATTATCTGACTATGGGAGACACAAGGACTCGGGAATGGGAAACCAACTAACCTAATTTTAAACTAAATTTCAGCCATTGTAGCTTAAAATACCTCAAGCCAAAGCTGATGAAAATGAATATAAGGCTGGTGAACATACGAAACACTCCAAAAAATTTCAGTACAGAATGAAACTCATTTGGTAGAGCAAGGAAAAATTGAAGCTCTGATATTAAAATATAAAATTATTAATATTTTAAGGATAACTTAAAGGTACAGATCACTTGAAGGTAATAAAAGTAAATGTAACCTTATTATGCCCGTCCCTAAGAGTGCACACATCTGTTGTATGTAAGTTATGGCTAATAGAGAAATTCAAGGATTAGATTTGTGAATAATTTTCTATTCATATTTAATAGAAAAGTATAAAATCTACAAAATTAAACTCATATCTATGTTATAGATACCCAGTCAATATTAAATATTCACAATGTGAATTACTTAGAGACATAATAATAAAATCACTGCCATCAACAATATAAATGTAAATTTAGTTTAACTAGTTATTAACATTCTGTTGGTCTCTCTTACATCTCTTTCTGTAAGTAAGTAGACAGAGAGGAGTTTATTTGTGTGTGTGGTTTTGACAGTAGAAGTCAAAGGATCTAGAAGGAAGGAGTTCATTGCCTATGGCAAAGAAAATAGAAATGACTGTAGGTAACAAATATGGGTCTACTGGTCTACCCCTAGGAGTTGAAGCCTAACTTAAGGGAAGAGTTGTTTCCATGAAGGTCTTCATAATATACTAGAATGAACAATAATGGCCCTATGATGCCCAAGAGAAAGTTATTTCTTTAACTTTTAAGTACCTTGGTTCTTCAAGTTCTCAAAGAAACATACAACATAACAACATGACAGACTTTCTTAGGAACTCCCAAAAATTAATGGATGAGACTTTGCATGAAGCTGAATGTTTTACATTAAAAAATGAGGAGAATAGAGGAAGAGTATGACTCCTTCAGTCTCCATAAATTTGGGAAGTCTGGGGAGACAAAAATTAAATTAGAATTCTTAAGGCAAAACCCTGTCTTTCAAGATATTATTACTTACTAGAAGAAGAATATGAAAGCATGAGAATAAATTCAATCCTTCTTCTAATTAACAAAATTGTTTTAGATATTTGCCATTTATCCCCACATTTGAAGGTATGTATAAGATAGTATTCTTCAGTTCAGTTCAATCACTCAGTTGTGTCCAATTCTTTGCAACCCCATGAATTGCAGCATGCCAGGCCTCCCTGTCTCTCACCAATTCCCGGAGTTTACCCAAACTCATGTCCATCAAGTCGGTGATGCCATCCAGCCATCTCATCCTCTGTTGTCCCCTTCTCCTCCTGCCCCCAATCCCTCCCAGCATCAGAGTCTTTTCCAATAAGCCAACTCTTCTCATGAGGTGGCCAAAGTTTTGGAGTTTCAGCATCAGTCCTTCCAGTGAATACCCAGGACTGATCTCCTTTAGGATGGACTGGTTGGATCTCCTTGCAGTCCAAGGGACTTTCAAGAATCATCTTCAACACCACAGTTCAAAAGCATCAATTCTTCGGTGCTCAGCTTTCTTCACAGTCCAACTCTCACATCCATACATGACCACTGGAAAAACCATAGCCTTGACTAGACGGACCTTTGTTGGCAAAGTAATGTCTCTGCTTTTGAATATGCTATCTAGGTTGGTCATAACTTTCCTTCCAAGGAGTAAGTGTCTTTTAATTTCATGGCTGAAATCACCATCTGAAGTGATTTTGGAGCCCCAAAAGATAAAATCTGATGCTCTTTCCACTGTTTCCCCATCTATTTCCCATGAAGTGGTGGGACCAGATGCCATGATCTTCATTTTCTGAATGTTGAGCTTTAAGCCAACTTTTTCACTCCCCTCTTTCACTTTCATCAAGGGGCTTTGTAGTTCCTCTTCACTTTCTGCCATAAGGGTGGTGTCATCTGCATATATGAGGTTATTGATATTTCTCCCAGCAATCTTGATTCCAGCTGTGCTTCTTCCAGCCCAGTGTTTCTCATGATGTACTCTGCATAGAAGTTAAATAAGCAGGGTGACAATACACAGCCTTGACGTA
Source organism: Oreotragus oreotragus (assembly GCA_006410675.1). Taxonomy (NCBI): domain Eukaryota; kingdom Metazoa; phylum Chordata; class Mammalia; order Artiodactyla; family Bovidae; genus Oreotragus; species Oreotragus oreotragus. The sequence goes on along the minus strand of SJYX01002932.1, from coordinate 120,732 downwards.
CTCCTTTTCCTATTTGGAACCAGTCTGTTGTTCCATGTCCAGTTCTAACTGTTGCTTACTGACCTGCATATAGGTTTCTCAAGAGGCAGGTCAGGTGGTCTGGTATTCCCAGCTCTTTCAGAATTTTCCACAGTTTATTGTGATCCACACAGTCAAAGGCTTTGGCATAGTCAATAAAGCAGAAATAGATATTTTTCTGGAACTCTCTTGCTTTTTCCATGATCCAGCAGATGTTGGCAATTTGATCTCTGGTTCCTCTGCCTTTTCTAAAACCAGCTTGAAAGCAGATAAATATGAAATCCAGCTTTGGGTCCCCTATAAGAGGTGCTTTGCAAAGGCATATGTTCTTCCTCAAGAGTTTTGGAAGTATTCTTTTGAGATGAAGCTGCTTCACACATGGGAAAATCTTTGTGCACTGTGAATAAGGACGGATATTTATTCATTTAAAACTGTTGACTCTCCCGAGCAATGATGAGAAGAACAAAAAGAATGAAAATTAAAACCTTTAAATTTCTTACATGCCAGAAGTTTCCAAATATGAGTATGTCAGCATCTTCTGGAGAGCTTTCAAAAGTGCATATCCACAGTTTTGCATCATCAGAGAACCAAATCATAAGGTCAAGTGAGGCTTAAGTTTTTTTGTATAAAAATTTACCAAGTTGATTTTGGTGTCTTTCCGGGTTTGACAACCACTGGAATGTAGCATAGATAATACAGGGGAAATCAGGGAAGGAAAAATCAGTAGAAGTTGGAACCACCAGATAACTCTTCTTTGAAGAACAGAGACTTGAAATGATATACCAGAAAGAGTGAGATTTCAATCAGGAATGAAATCCTAAACTTGTATGGGAAAAAGTGTGTGTTAGGTTAGTACTAGCAGTCATAACAGATAAACTCCCAAGTTACAGTAGCTTAAAGCAGGAGAAGTGTATGTTTCCTTCACGTAATAGTTCATTGAAGGTGTTACTGGTTGGCTGCCAGGTCTACATGTGGTAGTTCATAGGGTTCCAAGGCCAATCTTATTATAATCATAATTCCATTATCCCTTAGGACCTCATCATCTTTTGTAAGCAGCCAGTGAATGGATGGTCCACCTCATTCTTAAATCTCCCGACCTGAAAGAGATCCATATTACTTCTGCCCATGTTTCACTGCTGAGAAATAGTGATACAACCACTTCCAGATGTAAGAGGAGGGAGAGGTTACAAATTATAGTTCCTCCCTGGGCAATTGGATCTCAATACCATATTCAGTTCAGTTCAGTCACTTGGTCGTGTCTAACTCTTTGTGACCCCATGGACTGCAGCACGGCAGGTTTCCCTGTCCATCACCAACTCCCGGAGCTTACTCAAAACTCATGACCATCGAGTTGGTGATGCCATCCAACCAGCTCATCCTCTGTCATCCCCTTCTTCTCCTGCCTTCAATCTTTCCCAGCATCAGGGTCTTTTCCAATGAGTCAGTTCTTCGCATCAGGTGGCCCAAGTGTTGGAGCTTCAGCATCAGTCCTTCCAGTGAATATCCAGGCCTGATTTCCTTTAGGATCGACTGGTTTGGTCTCTTTGCAATACCAAATTAGCACAGCACAAAAGTGTACGGACACAGTAATGTGCGTGCTGCATGCTCAGTTGTGTTCAGCTCTTTCCAACCTCATGGACTATAGCCCACCAGACTCCTCTGTCTGGAATTTTCCAGGAAAGAATACTTCAGTGGGTTGCCATTTCCTTCATCAGGGATCTTCTCAACCTGGGGACTCAACCTGAGTCTACATTGTAGGCAGATTCTTTAACTCTGAACCACCTGGGAAGCTCATAAAGTGGGCAGCTGCCGCTAAGTCACTTCAGTTGTGTCCGACTCTGTGCGACCCCAGAGATGGCAGCCCATCAGGCTCCCCCATTCCTGGGATTCTCCAGGCAAGAACACTGGAGTGGGTTGCCATTTCCTTCTCCAGTGCATAAACGTGAAAAGTGAAAGTGAAGTCACAGTGGTGTCCAACTCTTCGCGACTCCATGGACTGCAGCCTACCAGGCTCCTCCGTCCATGGGATTTTCCAGGCAAGAGTACTGGAGTGGGTTGCCATTGCCTTCTCCGATAAAGTGGGCAGCAAATCCTAAATAAAAGTAAATTCTCTTAGAGTTGTCTGCTTCATATATGAACGGTTTTTGCATGTGCGTTTCATAGTTTTGTGCTGATGTGTATTTCTGTATGTTCACATCTTTATTTTCCTTAGGCTCCTGAACTGGAATTGATAACGGTGATGTAAACGTTTCTTGACTTCGTCAGACCCATGTTCTGAATCTGAGTGTGAGGAAATGACTCCTGTAAGTAATTAACCAAGAGGCACATTGCCATCTTGGGTCACTTCATCTCCACAGGAGGGACCAAGCAGCTAAAGTAAAAGAGGATGCTGCCTGGGCACAACTTGATCTTCTTTTTTTAATTATTGTTTTTCCATTATAAATAGAAAGAGACAATAGAACCGGAAGGAATTCAGCTAAGGAAACGTTCTATGTTTATATGACCCACTTTTCATGAGAATGGAGTAACATTCATGAGAAGGCCAAATGTGGACCTTTCCAAAAGGCAAGATGTAAGAAAAACAGTCTTTAAATGTAGGGTGCCAAGGAAAAGAGGAGAATAAAACTAGAAGTTCAAGCTCCCTGAATATTTAAATTTTGTGAGATAAGTAGGTGTGTGAAGAAGCTAAAGGTAATTTTATTTCTTTTGTTGTATATTTGATTTGTGTTAAGAACAATTGGTACTCTCCCATAATGAAAGCAGTTCTGACATTTTGGTGTTGGGCTATGCATAGAATGTTCCTATGTCTTTGTTAATCTATTTTGAATAAAGATGGGTTTTATATTCATTCTGACCTTGTGATACTACCTTGAACTCCACAGTACTATATAAAAAGATAAAAGAATTTTACAGTGATCAGTTTTGGCTATAAATGAAAATATTGCTTATTGCCAAAAGGAAATGCATTCTGCACTATTCTAAATTGAGTGACAGTTTAGCCTGTTAAAAATATTTTTATAGGGGCAATGTGGCCTCAAGAAAAAAATCTGTCATCTTGTGGTTCCCATGGATATGGGCATATTATTTATGATCTGAAAATGTTTGGGGAAAATAAAATTAATGACATTTGTCAATATTAATCTAATTCTCTCTTGAGTACACTAAAAGGAACACAAATATGTGATTTTTTAAAAAGAATACTTAAAAAAATAGCTTATATTTGGCTTTGGAATATATTTTTTGCTTCCAAGAATACTTCCTTCCTGTACCGTGCATGATTTTTTTCAGGATTGAATTAAAATAAGTTAACTCTTTTTCAATTCATAGTGTAACAATCTAACAGCTTCACATAAAACCTCCAGAATGTGGCCAAGAAATTTTTAAGACCTTTGAGTGGCCAACATTGATGTCATAAAGTCCATACACACGGTTTAGATAGATCCTTATCTGAGATCATCACAGACCATCAACCATGGTTTATTTAAGTCTAATTCATCAATGCTTGCTGTAACTTCTGTTAGGGTAGAGGAAGTTGATTAGACAAAGCAAAGAGACTTCCAAAAATTTTTCAGAAACACAGGAACATTCTGACCCTAGAAAGTTCAATCTTCATTCATTTAAAATATTCATTAACTAGGATTACTGTAAGCATGGATTTAGAGCAGGGAACTAGAAAGGCCTGGTGCCTGCCTTTGTTGAACTTCATTCAAATGGGGAAGATAAACAATAAATAAGTAAACAAATAAGCATGTAAATTCCATGGTAATAAGTGCTACAGAAAATAAATCAGGGAAAAGAGCTAGACAGTTACTGTGCTTAATCACTAAGTTGTGTCCGACTCTTTGTGACCCTTTGTACTGTAGCCTGCCAGGCTCCTCGGTCCATGGAACATTTTTAGGCAAGAATTCTGGAGTGGGGTGCCATATCCTGCATATCCTCCTTCACATAGTCTCCTGTATCATCTGCCTTGCTGGTGGATTCTATATCCACTAAGCCATCAGGGAAGCCCCTGATAGTGGATATTATTTTATATAAAGTCATCAAGAAATGCCTTTCTCATAGGCATTTCCATGGAACCCCAGCAGCAGCCCCAGTGACCCCAGCCCACCTGATTCCCTCTGTTGGTGTCTCTTGGCTTTATTTCTGGCTCTCTTTCTAAAGCAGGATACACAAGCCTCAAGCCCTATCCCTTCCCACATTGGACATTGGTTTTAGATGTCATGTATCACGTTTTGTTTATTTTGTTCTGAAATTAAAGTAAAATAAAGAAGATGCATTAAAAAAAAAAACAACAGATATCAGAAATGCCCTTCGGATTGGGGGCAGGAGGAGAAGGGGACGACCGAGGATGAGATGGCTGGATGGCATCACGGACTCGATGGACGTGAGTCTGAGTGAACTCCGGGAGATGGTGATGGACAGGGAGGCCTGGCGTGCTGCGATTCATGGGGTCGCAAAGAGTCGGACACGACTGAGTGACTGAACTGAACTGATGACCAATAGGACTCATGAGTTACCAAGTCTACCCTAGTGGCATCCCAGTACTGAGATATTATGACCCTTGTCACGACTGAAACAAGTAAAGGTGAGGAGCGGTTACAAGATGGTAGCTGGTAGTTATTCTCAGATGAGACCAGATAGTTATGCCCAGCTGTTGTTTAGTTGTTAGGTCATGTCTGACTTTTTCACAGCTGTATGGATTATAGCCTATAGGCTCCTCTGTCTGTGGGATTTCCCAGGCGAGAATACTGGAGTGGGTTGCTATGCCCTTCTCCAGGGGATATTTCTGACCCAGGGATCAAACCCACATCTCCTATACTGCAACCAGATTCTTTACCGCTGGTAAGTCCAGTTATGTCCAGAACCAGACAGAACAGTGAGAAGGAACCGTAATAAAGAACCAAGAGAGATTGTGGTGAGCTAGGGGCATGGCATATGCAATGCTCCCAAAAGAGAATAGTACCTTTGCATGCGTGTAAATGGTTTTTTCAAAAAGGGATGCTGCCTCTGTCTTAGAAGTTGTTGGAATTAGGACAATGCACAACGTCCCTCCCCTCCCCAAAATTCCTGTATCCAACTATTATTCCTAGAGACCTTGAGTTATCAAGAAAAGGTTAAATCAACTTGAGTATGTACTGTTTGAAAAGCTGGGGAATCTTATTTTACTAATATTTCACCCTTAAATCTCAATTCCCTGGCTGTTCTGAGAGCTGTGATTATACAACCGTTTGTATCCCCTGAATATAAGAGTGACTGAACTGAACTGATGACCAATAGGACTCATGAGTTACCAAGTCTACCCTAGTGGCATCCCAGTACTGAGATATTATGACCCTTGTCACGACTGAAACAAGTAAAGGTGAGGAGCGGTTACAAGATGGTAGCTGGTAGTTATTCTCAGATGAGACCAGATAGTTATGCCCAGCTGTTGTTTAGTTGTTAGGTCATGTCTGACTTTTTCACAGCTGTATGGATTATAGCCTATAGGCTCCTCTGTCTGTGGGATTTCCCAGGCGAGAATACTGGAGTGGGTTGCTATGCCCTTCTCCAGGGGATATTTCTGACCCAGGGATCAAACCCACATCTCCTATACTGCAACCAGATTCTTTACCGCTGGTAAGTCCAGTTATGTCCAGAACCAGACAGAACAGTGAGAAGGAACCGTAATAAAGAACCAAGAGAGATTGTGGTGAGCTAGGGGCATGGCATATGCAATGCTCCCAAAAGAGAATAGTACCTTTGCATGCGTGTAAATGGTTTTTTCAAAAAGGGATGCTGCCTCTGTCTTAGAAGTTGTTGGAATTAGGACAATGCACAACATCCCTCCCCTCCCCAAAATTCCTGTATCCAACTATTATTCCTAGAGACCTTGAGTTATCAAGAAAATGTTAAATCAACTTGAGTATGTACTGTTTGAAAAGCTGGGGAATCTTATTTTACTAATATTTCACCCTTAAATCTCAATTCCCTGGCTGTTCTGAGAGCTGTGATTATACAACCGTTTGTATCCCCTGAATATAAGAGTGATCAGAGTGGGAAGAGGAGAGAGAAGTCTACTGAAATTAAGTGGGAATTTATTTTCTATTGTTGTTTAACTGAAGACCATACTTTAATCTCTGTAATTTTTACCTAATGTCCTTTTCTTTTGTCCCAGGATACTATCCAGAATACTACATCATATTTTGTTTATCATGTGTTCTTAGACTCCTGTTGGCTATAACAGTTACTCAGGCTTTCTTTGTTTTTGATGACTTTGACAGACGTACTGGTCGAGTATTGTAGGACATCCTCTGTTAGAATTGGTCTGATGTTGTCTTTATGATAAGACTGGAGTTATGGGACTTGGGGTGAAAAACCAGAGAGGTCAAGTGCCATTCTCATGAGATCATATCAATGGTCCATATTAAAACCCTGACTTATCACCATTGATGTTAATCTTGATTACCTGGCTGAGATATTACTTGCTTGATTTCTCCATTTAAAGGTATTCTTTTCCCTCCTTTCCATATTTTACTCTTTGGAAAAAAGTCACTATGTGCAGCCTCTACAAAAGAAGTGACAACTCATATTCTACCTTCTTAGAAGTGGAATATCTACATAAATTATTCTGGATTATTCTATAAGGGATATTTGTCTATTCATCTTCTTATTCAGTGGTTTACTCATATCATTATAGACTCATATTTATTTATTTTATATTTTCAGTTGTACTCCAATATCATCTCATTTATCTTGTTGCTCAAATTTTGCCAGCTTGGGGAATTTTTTTGACTTTACTCCAAAGTCCCTTTGACATGGCAGTATCAATCAAAAAACAATTTTTAGGGAGTACTTCTTTAGTTTCTGGTAGTATAAATACTGCAGGCTTATCTTGAATATTTCCTGTGTCATTCTTATAAGCAGTTATTTCTCCAATGATGCCTCAGTTCAGTTCAGTTCATTTCAATTCAGTCACTCAGTCGTGTCTGACTCTTTGCGACCCCATGAATCACAGCATGCCAGGCCTCCCTGTCCATCACCAACTCCCGGAGTTCACTCAGACTCACGTCCATCGAGTCCATGATGCCATCCAGCCATCTCATCCTCGGTCGTCCCCTTCTCCTCCTGCCCCCAATCCCTCCCAGCATCAGAGTCTTTTCCAATGAGTCAACTCTTCGCATGAGGTGGCCAAAGTACTGGAGTTTCAGCTTTAGCATCATTCCTTCCAAAGAAATCTCAGGGTTGATCTCCTTCAGCATGGATGGGTTGGATCTCCTTGCAGTCCAAGGGACTCTCAAGAGTCTTCTCCAACACCACAGTTCAAAAGCATCAATTCTTCAGCGCTCAGCCTTCTTCACAGTCCAACTCTCACATCCATACATGACCACAGGAAAAACCATAGCCTTGACTAGATGGACCTTAGTCGGCAAAGTAATGTCTCTGCTTTTGAATATACTATCTAGGTTGGTCATAACTTTTCTTCCAAGGAGTAAGAGTCTTTTAATTTCATGGCTGCAGTCACCATCTGCAGTGATTTTGGAGCCCCCAAAAATAAAGTCTGACACTGTTTCCCCATCTATTTCCCATAAAGTGATGGGACCGGTTGCCATGATCTTCGTTTTCTGAATGTTGAGCTTTAAGCCAACTTTTTCGCTCTTCTCTTTCACTTTCATCAAGAGGCTTTTTAGCTCCTCTTCACTTTCTGCCATAAGGGTGGTGTCATCTGCCTAGTTCCTCTTATTTGAATAAGAAACCAAGATCTGACCCATAGATGTTCTCCTTGCTATTGAGGTATTCTCAGTACAAAGTTCTCTCAGCTGACAGAGCAAAAAATACATGGGTGTATATTAACCTGTGTATAAGTTAAACATGTTTCTCACTGATGTCTCCAACTCTGCTGCTGCTGCTGCTAAGTCGCTTCAGTCGTGTCTGACTCTGTGCAACCCCACAGACGGCAGCCCACCAGGATCCCCCGACCCTGGGATTCTCCAGGCAAGAACACTGGAGTGGGTTGCCATTTCCTTCTCCAATGCATGAAAGTGAAAAGTAAAAGTGAAGTCGCTCAGTCATTTCTGACTCTTTGCGACCCCATGGACTGCAGCCTACCAGGCTCCTCCATCCATGGGATTTTCCAAGCAAGAGTACTGGAGTAGGGTGCCATTGCCTTCTCTGGTCTCCGACTCTAATCCATTAACAAATGCATTATTCTAGCCTTTTCCCCTGTTTATCTGTAACTTCATACCCTAATGATGAAAAACCTGGCCTCCCCCAGTTTGTCATCCATTCACTTAAAAGTTCATTTCTAATGTACATACATTAGTGTCTTCTGAATTTTTAACCTGTACTCAATTGGGATGCAACTTTATCAACTAGAGTAGAGTATTTGTATACAGTTTCTTTGCTTTTAGCTTTATTCCACTCATTTCTAGCATTCTTTCTGTCCTTTTCCCCATCACCCTGTTCAGAGTCATTTCATACATTTGTGATAAAGTTAGGTTATTTTTTCACAGTTTGCATTCTGTTTTGTATATCCCCTGCTCCCTCCCCACTCCCTAACCTCCTAAGTTATGTTTTTGAATTGCATATGTTAAGGTTCACTCCTTGTGTTGTAAAGTTTTATAGATTTTGACCAATGGATATAGTTTCATACAGAAAGGTTTTATTGCCTTAAAAAAATTCCTGTATATGTTCAACTCTCTTCCTAGTCACCGAATGTCTTACAACCACTGATACCCCTTTTGACCTTTCTAGAATGTCATAAAGAACTATGTGATATGTAACTTTTTTAGACTGGCTTCTTTCACTTAGCAATGTACGTTTAAGACATCCATGCATCATTGTACGTTTAAGACATCCAAAATGACTTGATAGCTTATTGCTTTGTTATCATAGAAAATGATTGCAAGTGTCAGGATATACAATTTGTTTATCCATTCACCCATTCAAGGACATCTTGGTTGTTTCCAGTGTTTGGTGATTATGAATAAAGCTGCTCTAAACATTCACGTGCTGATTTTTGTGAGGATATAAGTTTTCAAATCACTTGGTTAAATACTGAGGATTTCCACTGCCAGATTATACAGTAAGACTATGTTCAGCTTTGTAAGAAACTGTATCTTCCAAAGTGTCTATACCATTGTGCATCCCCAACAGCACTGAAAGAGAACTCTGTTGATCTACCTCCTCACCAGCAATTTCTTAGATTTCAGTCATTCCAATAGGTATGTAGTGGTATCTCGTTATTTACGGTGTTTCTAATGCCAAATAATACTGAGCATCTTTTCATATGCTTATTTGCATCTATGCATCTTCTTTGGTGAAACATTTGTTCAAATATTTTGCTACCTTTTTTCATCTGGGCTATGTGTTTATTTATTATTGAATTTTAAGAGTTTTATGTATTTTAGTTTTAAAAATACTTTTATATTTAAAAAGGAAGCCTGATTCAGCATATATTCCCATGTACTAAAAAAGTAAAATGTACTATTAAACAAATTATTAGTTTTATGTGTTAGTGTACACAAAAGGATGATTTATGATTCTGCTAGTTGTTCTTGCTTACTTTTTATACCTTAACTTAATATTTTGGTTAATGTCAATTGCAATCTTAGTAAATTTGATTTAACTCCTCCAATCTCCACTCATGTAAACTCCATGAGACCAGATTTTGTCTCTTTTGTTCTACTGTCTTCAACCATATAGAATAACAATCATTCAATAAATATTGGTTGAATAAACAAATTAATGAACCTGAAAATGAAATAGTAATTAATCGGTCAAGTGTAGAAATAGTTTATCATATTCACTACATTTTTTCAGTTATATACAGATATTTTGACATCATATGAAAATACCATTGTGAGCAATTTATAATATAAGATTGCCTATTTCCAAGTAAAGCAAATGCTGTCCTAAAGATTTAAGGGACTGTATTAATTTCAGATAGGCATGGCCCAAAGGAGTCTAATTTAAACATGCAATTTAAGACTGTGGACTTTGAACTTCCCTTTTTAATATCTTTGTATGCATTCATAAAGATATAACATTTAATATTGTGAGAAAATATTTGTCATGTCTGTTACATTTATCAAAGAATGTATTTGGAAACATGATCTGGTTAGGATGAATGTCATAGAAAGAAATATTTACCCAGACCAGCTTTCAAGCGAATATCATTTTTTTTGGCTGTTGTATTCAGATACACTTGCATGTTTTAGATGGTGGCTGAAAATATCTGCAACAAACTTTGAAACATCCCGTTTAATGTAATTTATAATGTATGCTTTGATTTTCAAATCAAAAATATCAATAGACCATACTTTTGATAAAAAAGATACAAATATACAATGAATTCAAATGCTCACTGATCTTTATGGGAAAAATACATAGTGAGATCAGAAGATAATATGGGCAGTCATCTGTCTAATTTGTGTTTATCTGACAGGATACACATTTGAGTGTTAATCTTTGAAGTAACTGAAAACTCTACCCAGTGCTTACCTGTTAAAATGCTTTAGCAGATTATGCTGTATGAATCTCTATATACTACTCTACTCAACTGTAAGCACTTGAGCTACTTAGCTCCTTTCATAAGCTTCATGGTAGCTTTTAATCCAAGCAGACTCAGTAGATATTATTTACAGTTGTACCACAAATTGATTTTTGAAAGATTAGAAGTTTCAACTTTACTGTGCTTCTGTTTTCTTATATTCATTTGAAAAAATACTCAGACTCAGTAATATAGAAAACTGTGGCCTACTGATGCAGCAAATATGCAACATGAATGAATTTTCCTAGTAACTTTGTGTTGACAAGACACTCTCCATAATGAAAAGGATTTTGCTTCTCTTCAGTATATTTGCTTGAGAGTGGCATGTGATGTTGACAGACCGTATGTTTCTAGGTTATAAAATTTTTTAATCGCTCAGTGTGTTCATCCATGAGGAGAAAGCGCCCATCTCACTTAAGCCCATTATACAAATTAGAAGCCTTTGTTCCCTTCATGTTTTGTTGTTAGGCATTAACACAGGCACCATGAACGTATTGGAGCTGGAAGTAATGGAGTGAAATTGTTCACACCATTACTTTAAATTGAAATGCAGACAGTTCATCTGCATAGAAGTTGTGAGATCTTTTTACCTGAAAGAATAAAAACACTGAATGGTAAGATGTAAGCAACAACACAAACCCACTAGATTTTAAGGCAGCATTTTTTCCCTCTCAGACACTGTACCTGAATAATAATAATTTTTGAAAATCCCTTAGTTTCATCTATAGTGGCTTCAGAACCTAAGTGTAAGCTTGGTCTGGAAAAACCAGCATTTTGAAATGGAAAGCATATCCCCTTTGAGCAGAAGTTGTATTCTTTTTTATTTTCTTGTGTTACTGTAAATTACTTTTTTAGCTCATTGTTAAAGGAAAAATAGGAATGCATCATTAGTCAAACACTAATGATCCTGAATTAAGATAAAAAAAAATAAACTTGAGCTAACCAACTTTCTGCAATTTAACTACTTCTGTTTAAAGAAAATTTTCATGATCCTACATAGATATTTACTTCAAAAGATGATTTCTTAATAATACTAACTTTTAAATCTACTTCAGTGAGGGTAGGATGTTAGGAGAAAATATGGCATTTTATAACGCAAGCTCTTTTAAAACAGATGGGCTATGTCAATCTCCAAGACAGTTTCTGCACTTGTTCCTATAGACATCATAAATGTGCCAGAAACCATGAGACTGTCATGTTAGCAAAATATAATAAAAGATGGGACAGTTTTCATTTTCTGAGACTATTCTACTAGTAATAATTACACTTTATAAGTTCTTTACTACTAATCAAATATGCAGAGTTGATAGTCAGCTCTTGAATCTTTTTGAGGGTGTACTTCTGAAATTACTACCCACTTACAGAATCACAAAAATATGCTATTTCTAATTTCTTAGTTCTATACATGGGCTTCCCAGGTGGCATGAGGGGTAAAGAACCTGCCTGCAAGTGCAGGAGACATAAGAGATGTAGGTTTGATTCCTAGGTTGGGAAGATCCCCTGGAGGAGGGCATGTCAACCCACCCCAGTATTCTTGCTTGGGTAATCCCATGGACAAAGGAGCCTGGTGGGTTGCAGTCCACAGGGTCGCTCAGAGTTGGACATTACTGAAGTGACTTAGCATGTAGTTCTACACATAGGGAAACTGAAGCTCCACTGATGACTAAAAACCTGAAAGAGCTAAGGAGGGGAACTTTCAAAAATCCCTCTGTCACATTTTCCCCTACCAGCCTTACGTCCTTAGACCTGGCCTTGCTGTGTAGTCATCAGAAGTGAAATATGAATTATCCTTGTTGTTTAGTCACTAAGTCATGACAGACTCTTTTGCAACCCCATGGACTGTAGTCCCCCGGGCTCCTCTGTCCATGGGATTCTCCAGGCAAGAAGACTGCAGTGGGTTGCCATTTCCTTCTCCAGAACTATGCATATTGCTATCTATATCCAATCACTCCATTTGAGTGTCAGATCTTATTCCCTCTTGCCAACTCAGGGGAAGCACTGTAGTAAGTAAGCACTGTCACTCACCTTCCCTTGTGACACCATTATTCTTTGCCCTCTACTGAACCATTTCCTATTCTCCTAAAAAAAGGAATAAAAAAGAATCTTCTCCCAAATTCTCTTTACTTGCTTTATAGACCATTATATGCTCTCAGTTTTCTTTCTCTTTTGCTTAATGCGCTAGTATAGCTCAGATCATTCTCTGGCTCCCTGGCCTCTTAAAATGTCAGAGGTGTACAAAATTTGGGTGTCAGTCCCTTCTTCTCTTATATTCACTGTCCTGGTACTCTAAGGTCTGAGAGCTTAAAAGATCATCTATGTGATGACAGCTTACAAATGTACATCTCTAAGCAACTTGTTTATTGAAATTCATTCTTGTATATCCAACGATCATCTCCAGTTGGATGTCTAATAATCGCTCCAAATCCAACATTCTAACTGAACTCCTCTATTTTTTGCCCCAAAAACTGTTCCGCCATAGTCTTCTCTTTCTCAGTAGATAGTAACACCACCCTTAAAATTGGAATCACTTTTGACTCGTCTATTTCTTTCACATACCACATCTAATCCATCAGAAAACTATGGCTTCACTTTCAAAATATATCCATCGTGTCAACTCTACTCCAGTATAAAATAAAATTTGAGAAACATGTCCAGGATACAACAGTAGAGCAAAATCACACTGCTCCTACCCCAGTCCATGTCTCCATCATCTCGTACCTAGACCTCTGCAGTTGCTTTCTAACTCTCCTCAGACCTGGGGACTTGCTTCCATGGAATGTATTCTCAACCCAGCAGCCAGAGTGATTCCTTAGACACACACATATCATGTTATGCCTCTAAGGAAAATTCTTCAGTAGCATTCCAGTTACCAGAGTCTGTGTAGAGATATACATAAGTGAGGATATGATTAAATTTTAGGACAGTCTACTCAAAAATCCAAGGTATTGTGGAAGGCCATAATTACCTAACTGAATGCTGGAGGACCACTGAATCCTTCTCAGAAAAAAAGTAGTATCTATTCTTTGAATCGAAGAATAAAGAGATGTTATCCTAGAAACTGAATGGTAAGGTGTAGAAGCTGAGGAATCAACACAGAACTCTCAGCTCTTTGAGATCATATACTGTGTCAGCAGTTTTTAAAATGTAAATAGTTTACATCTCTCTATTCATTTAATATTTTCTACAAACCTTTCAGGTAAGTAGTGTTGCTATCTTTATTTTACAGAAGTTGACAGTAACACATGTTCAGTCACTCAATCGTGTCCAACTCTGCAACTCCACGGACTGTAGCCTGCCAGGCTCCTCTGTCCATGGAATTTTTCAGGCAAGAATACTGGAGTGGTTGCCATTTCCTTCACCAGGGGATTTGCTGACCGAGGGATTGAACCCATGTCTCTTGCCTCTCCTGCACTGGCACCACTAGCCGACGATGCTACGCACCACCTGGGAATCCCGACTAACACATAGATAGCTATCAGTAGAACATGGATTCACATTCACATAGTTCCTCTTGAAGAGTAAGGCACCAACTACTATAATTGGTGAAGTTAGCAAGACTCGGATCCTAGGGTCCTCAGGTCCAAGTGAAAAATTAGACTTTGTCCTTAGAATCATAAGAGATACTTTTCCTACCTTGGACTGCAGTAAAAATGAACTGGGCAAGAAGAAATTGTAGAGTACTATCTTTGGTTTAATAAACTGCCTAGGTTAAAATAAATCCAAACTTCTTTAGTGGACTTGTGAAGTCCCTTATAAATTCTAGCTCTCTGGCCTCATTTCAAGCCATTTGCCATTTTTCTTTCTTCGTCTGTATCTCTTACCTCTGCATTTTACCTAAACTGTGCTCTAAACATTCTTGCAGACACCTTTCCCAGAAAAGTGTGCCCACACATAACTGCATACTTTATCACAGTTTGGACAGATGGAGGTCCTCTTGGCTGGTTTAAGTGTTCAAACTCTAGAAGCTTATTGTTTCCTGACTCACCAGTTCTGATTAGGTAATTGGTCTATTTCTTCTTCCTAAAAAGAAAAAAAAAAAAAAAGGCAATTCTCTTCTCTACTTAGGAACCAAATTACTCAGTACACAGTTTAAATATCATAGATCTGGGAAATTTCTTCTAAGTCTTACCTTCCTTACCAAATGAGTATAGGTAAGTAGGCATTTATTATTCAGACTGGTCTAAGGGGCTAGGTTATGCCATCCTATACCATCAAACCACCTGCTCTTGAGGCTCCACACATCAGAGGGTTTATTTTTTTCTTCTATGCAAAGACCACTGTGAAGCAGACTGCTTGTATCGCATTATGCTGAAATTTCAGCTGGAGGCTTCCAGTTTGCCATAACAGGGGAAGAGAAAGATGAGGAATAAACCTCCAGCTGAAAAATGCTTCTGCCTGAACCTGGAACTTATCATTTTGGCTTTCACTGCAATAACCAGAATTATGGTGGTGACTAACTCTGAGTGTTATAAGGAGCTCATGGGGCAGTCAGTAGTGTTCCAGAGGTAACAAACATGAAAAAGTGGTCAGTTCAGGAGAAGAGGGCGTCAGAGGATGAGTTGGCTGGATAACATCACCAATGCAATGGACATGAACTTGGGCAAACTTAGGGCGATGGTGTGGGACAGGGAGACTTGGCACGCTGTAGTCCATCGGGTTGCAAAGAGTTGGACACGACTGGGCAACTGAACAACAATGGTGGTCAGTTAACCTCTTTTTCACCTCTGGCTTCACTTTATGATAATTCTGTGTGTACATCTCTGCTTCTTTATTATATCAGCTTTTAAAGGGCAAGACCACCATTTTATCTTTGTGTTTGTCCTAACTCCTAGTTTAATGAAAGTAGATTCAGTTCAGTTAATGTTGTTGAGTTGCATTGATTAGGCATGGTTTGTAATGTAGTCCAGGTTCCTAGGAAAGAGGCAGTGAGATTATTAAGACATGTTTTGGGGACCAACAATTTTATGGGGGAGTGGAGACAGCACCCCTGGGCCCTGGGAGAGGCTGGTCTCTGATGCAGTCTCAATGGTGATCTCCAGCTATTTCTACTGGAAATCTAAAGCTGAGATGACTCTTTAGAGTTGCCCCAGTTTGGAGCTGAGTCCACTTTTATATGCCAGCATCAGCCAGTCTTAAATTCAGGCTACCACAGGGAAGGGAGATGTGATCTTGAATAAGGATGTTCACTTCAGTTTAGGGCAACTCCCAGAGGCAAAGTCCTTAGGGGAGATCTGCCTATAGCAAAATGTCCACTCCTATTTAACAAAAAGCAGGTAACCTCATTTGGTAGTGTATTTAAACTATCCTATGTAAACAAATACTATACTCACTTCGGTGCTAAGAAAACAAGAGTTATAGCCAATAGCCTAATAGACTCCTGTTTAAAACCACTTGATAATTTGGGGCTTATAAGAGTTTTGTGACTTCCAGTTTATTCACTTTGGTATAAATCAAAATTTATTGTAATTTTCTAGCCCTACATTCAGAATTCAGTATTAAATTGGTTTCCTAAATGGTACAGACAAATTCCACATTTTCATCCTAACATGTATTTACATCCACAGCTACTCAGTTGTGTGGGTAATTTAAGCCTCTGAGTTGGGAACTGGTTTCACTGTTTTTTATCTATTCAAAAATAGTTCATATGAGCAAAAGCTATGTCTAAACAGAATTTACTCAGCAACATAAAAATATGTTATGTAAAAATAGAGCCTGAATAGAGTAGTTGTTAGCTTTTTAATAGGCTCCAATAAATAAGAATGAGTTAGAATTGACTTAGCACTTAAACTGACAATCTTAACTTTATGAATGGTGGGCAAATATTTTTTGTGATACCACATAGTTTATTTAACTCTTTTCTATGGTTTATTTTTCTGCCTCTAAAACAGAGATTTAAAAGCTTAAAATAAAATCATATATGGTGAATAAGATATGGATGCATCAGAACTTCTCACACTGGATTTATCTTACAAATATGTTGATATCTTCCCTTTGAATATTTGCATGTAGAAAGCAGTGCTATTACATGCATACAATTTTGTGCTTTGGGCCAGTTAGTTTGAGGACAGTGAAATAAAGCACCAATATGATAAGTCCTTGCACTAGAGTTGCCTGGAGCTTTTTAAGAGAGACAGATGTTTGAGCACAAGAGTTTAACAGTTGAGAGATTCTGTAATAGTTATAGATCCAGAGTACAATAAAAGCACATTACAGGGAAGAGGACATTCTATATGTGAGAATATTTTAAAATGGTAAAGCAATAAATCTTGCCATGTAACAAACGATTTCAAAATTGTAATGGCTTACAACAACACCCATTAACTTTCAGACTCATAGTTCTGCAAATCAACTGTGATTCAGCCAGAGTCGGCTTGCTATGTCTGGGTCAGGCTGGACAAGCTTCCTGTCGCAATCAGGTCTACCATGTATCTATTCATTCATACACCTGGTTGAAGGGAGTGGTTACTGATTCTCCTCTCCCAGAAATTACAGCCATGCAAAAGGCCCACCCAAATGGCACAGATATGTTTGAAACTATTGCTCACATTCCATCCACTAATTCCATCCAAACATTCCATTGACCAAAGGAAGTCTAGTGGCCAAGCTCATGATGGATGAGCCAAGGAAATAAACTCAATCCACACTAGTGAGAAGTACTGCAAAAGTCACATGGGGAATCCAAGGACGCAGATTCTATAACAGAAATATGATGAAAGTTTCAGGAACAATAGTCCAATCCTTCATGAAGTATCAAAGAAGATAACATATTTGAGCTGGATCCTGAGGGATGAATAGAAGTTTACCAATAAAACTCTAAACTGATTCCAAATCTAACACCCTACTCTGTTGCTTTCCCTACAACTTTAAGCTATTTAATTGAAAAATATATATAATTGCTTTATTATTTCCAAATAGCTACACTCTACAACTATCTGGTACTCTTTTATCCTCAATGTCATTGTCAGACTAACTTACCTAACTTCTGGCATTGTTCAAGTTCTAGATAAGCTTCCCTCCTGTCTTCCAAAGGCTTTTACTCACCATCTATGAAGCTTGTGCTTGCCTTTGAGACTGCTGGATCTTACGCTTAGGCTTGTAGCTTTCCAACTTTCTCTCTTATTTGCAGATCTTCAGAAAATCTATGTGCCCAGTATCTGCTCTGAGTCTTTCTTGGAGAGCTGTGATGATTGTTTCACATGACACTTCTTCCACTTTTGCATTGCTCATCATCTCTATAAATATGCTGCCTTTTTGTAAGTTATTTCTTTAATTTATGCATAACCTAAATATCTCACCACTCTTCAATATAAATAAGTTGATGCTTTAAGAGTACTTTGAATTGACTTACAGCTAAAACTTTTGATTCTGTGTAGTCAGTTTTTTTCCTATGTGCTCAGTTGTAGATAATACTGAACATGAGAGATAAAAATAATGAGTTTTTTCACCTTGATTGCTATGCAATGAGATTGCTTTCCATTTTGTATATTCCTTGAGTTCTCTCTTATTATTTATAGTCTATTTCAACCACTGGAATTCATGCTTAGTTGCTCAGTCATGGACTACATGTAGACCTCTGCCAGATTCTTCTATCTAAGGGATTTTCCTGGGATGAATACCGGAGTGGGTTGCCATTCCCTTCTGCAGGGGATCTTGCTGACCAAGGGATTATACCCACGTCTCCTGTGTCTCCTGCAAGGCAGGCAGATTCTTTACCCTTGAGCCACTGGGGAAGCCCCAATGGAACATCTGAAGGCAAATTAGTACCATTGCTTGTTTCACATCCGGTTCCTGCCTTTCTCTGAGGAAAAAAAATCTTTACTGGTAAAGAGCAGTTATTGTTAAAAGAAATGACTCTTGGAAAGAAATGACTCTTGGAAGTAAGGAGTTAACATGAGTTGTAACTAAAAGCAGTGCCAAAAAAGAGATGAGAGGCTGTGGACTTGAGATCAGCAACCAGAAGAGAGCATTGAGATTCACGAATGTAAGAAAAACACTTGTATTGCCAAGGAAAAATTAAAAATTGTCAAGTTCAGACAAACTATTAATGCATATGTAATGTGGAAGCACAGGCTCCTGGTAAGAACTAGCCTTAGGCAATATTTCATTTTAAAACAGAGAATACTTTATATTATGATTCTGCAAATGAATGTTGTCTAAATATTTTTGTTAATTGCAGAATATTTCACAATAATAAGGATCATCAAGTGTTGAAAATGTAGCTATTTATTTGACATTGAAAAAAGGAAAGTACAATCATTTTAAGAATAAAAATTATGGCTTTTCTGGATTTGAACTACATTCACACCTTGGAAATCAGCAGAAATCAAGATCTTTCAGCTCGTAGAGGTAAAGGGTTTTCCTGAATATTCTGAAGCACAACTACAAGAACAATTTCAATTTTCTTTCTTCTTTACTAGTATTTCCTCAGTATCTTATGCAAACCTTTTCATATAAGATATTCAATAAGCATATATTGAACAAATGGATATCTATTGAGTAGCCCTGAATCATGGCTCCACATTGAGTGCTGGAGTGGATAAAGAGGAAAAAGAGTTCACTAAGTTTTATTCATTCAGCTAATATTTAGTAAGCAGTTATTATGCACTGTTTTAAATGCTAGGATTCAGTATTATAAACCAGACAGGAAAAGTCCTTGATCTCATGGAATTTACATTCCACTTGGGTGAAAGATAAACAACAAGCAATAAAAATGCAAAAGGTAACAAGCTAATATTAGATCATCTGCATCTGGAGCTATAAAGAAAATGAAGAAGATAGTAATGCTGACAGAGGATGGAAGTAGGGGAATCCCTCTTACACATGGTGGATTGATGATCGAGGGACAACTTTCTACAAAGGTGCCACTTGAGCCAAGACCTTGTAATGAGGAGACAGCTCTTTGTGGAGCCATTGGGGAAAGTGGAAGGAAGAGCAAATTCAAATTCACTGTGAAAGAAAAAAGCTCTTGTGGGTTGAGCAACAAAAAGGAGGCTGGTGTGACTGGAGGGTACAGAATGTGATAAATAAGAGAGGGAGTCAGGGACCAGAATATTAGAGCCTGTGCCTGAGGCCAGGATTTTGCATTTTATTTTATTCACAATGGGAGTCTATCAGGGAGATTTTAAGAGGAGGCGGTTTTATTATTTAATTTACAATTTTGAAAGTCATTCTGATTGCCTTTTTGGGAAAGATTTGAAGGGGAAGTGGGGGTGGTCCAAAACTACCAGTTATTAGGAGTCCATTGCCTGTAACTAAGGCTTGAGATCTTGATGGTTTGGACTGGGTTGCAATGAAAATCCAACCAGTCCATTCTGAAGGAGATCAACCCTGGGATTTCTTTGGAAGGAATAATGCTAAAGCTGAAACTCCAGTACTTTGGCCACCTCATGCGAAGAGTTGACTCGTTGGAAAAGACTCTGATGCTGGGAGGGATTGGGGGCAGGAGGAGAAGGGGACGACCGAGGATGAGATGGCTGGATGGATGGCATCACGGACTCGATGGAAGTGAGTCTGAGTGAACTCCGGGAGATGGTGATGGATAGGGAGGCCTGGCGTGCTGCGATTCATGGGGTCGCAAAGAGTCGGACACGACTGAGCGAATGAACTGAACTGAACTGAACTGAACAAAGAAAATAGACTTTAGACACATTTATAGAGATAGCTGATAGATCTTGTGGACAGATATCGTGTGGATGGGAGGAAAAATGAGTAATCCGTAATATTTCTGCTGTTTTGGAATTGTAGGTCTGGATGGATTGGGGAGGTAGGGGAGGTCATTTTATGAGGTGAGAGAGACTCTAGGCTGAAAGAAATTGCTTTTGTTGTAAAAAAAAAAAGACAAAGAAATAATGATTAAAGAAAGTTTACAGTCTAGCTAGCAAAGAACACGCACATATACACACATGATACTAAAGGCAAGTTAAGAAGTATTTGTTTATTTACTTGCTAAGTCATGTCTGACTGTTTCAGCCCCATGAACTGCAGCATGCCAGGCTCCCCTGTCCTTCACTATCTCCCAGAGTTTGGTCAAATTCATGTCCATTGAGTTAGTGATGCTGTCTAACCATCTCATCCTTTGCTGCCCTCTTCTCCTCCTGCCTTCAATCTTTTCCAGCATCAGGGTCTTTTCCAATAAGTCAGCTCTTCAGATCAGGTGGCCGAAGTATTAGAGCTTCAGCTTCACCATCAGTCCTTCCAATGAATATTCAGGACTGATTTCCTTTAGGATTGACTGGTTTGATATCCTTGCTGTCCAAAGTACTCCCAAGAGTCTTCTCCAGCACCACAGTTTGAAAGCATCAATTCTTCAACCCTCAGTCTTCTTTATGGTCCAACTCTCACATCTGACCATGACTCCTGGAAAGATCATAGCTTTGACTACATGAACTTTTGTCGGCAAAGTGATTCTGCTTTTTAATGCACTATCTACGTTTGTCATAGCTAAATACATTATAAGACCCTGAAGGAGTAGAAAGGAAAGACTTATGCTCATTGAGTGAGTCATTTCACGTGTTTATGTTTCAGAATTCCTAACTTGAAATGATATGAATACCAAAAGCACTTAATTATTTCACATTGCATGAAGACTGGATGTACATGTTTAATCCAATAATATAAAATAAATCCACTCAATAATATAAAAAGGTCAACTAGAACATTTTTCTTTTTTAGCTTTCCCCTCATGGTTTCAAAATAGCTGAGATAGGGTTAGCAACATATTGTCACATGACGGGATCTCCGCTGCAGAAATGTAAGCACTTAATTATTTCACATTGCATGAAGACTGGATGTACATGTTTAATCCAATAATATAAAATAAATCCACTCAATAATATAAAAAGGTCAACTAGAACATTTTTCTTTTTTAGCTTTCCCCTCATGGTTTCAAAATAGCTGAGATAGGGTTAGCAACATATTGTCACATGACGGGATCTCCGCTGCAGGAATGGGATGGGAAGGATAAAGAAGTCCAATTCCTGTTGGCTTTTTCTTTTAATCAGTTGTTTTTTTTTTTTTTTCTGGAAGCCCTCTAGCTGATACTTATTACATTTAATTGGCTTGAGCTGGATCACGTTCTCATCTTTGGATCAAACACTAACAAAAGGAAATTAAATTGCCATTATTGATTGAGCTCGATCATAATTGAGCTTGTGAGTCTGGGGGTCATAACTTCCTACAAGGAATACAGATTCTCCAAGCAAAAAAAAAGGAAGACTATTTGTCACCCCAGATATGATCAGAGACTCAAATATTCCATTTTTAGCTGGTCCTTCAGTGATAAAGGCAAAGTTGAGTTTGTATACTCACTATATTCCAGACTAAGTCAAATGTCTGGCTCATAGTAGATAATCTATAAATACATATTATGAAATGAATAATTAATATTTACTTGTTGAATGAATCACCACTTATACATGAAAAATCCAAGAGGTCTTATACAAGAGGTCAGAGTGACAAGATAACTTGTTCAAGTTAATTCAGTAATAAATGTTAGAGCAAGACTCAAACTCAGATGGCTTTTGCTCCAATGCCTGAACTCTGCTTATCAATACACACTGATCTTCATAAAAGTCTAATAGTATAGTTGACTACATAACCCTAAAAGGACACTAAATCCAAGGTCTGAGAAAAGGGAGATTCTCAATCACGGTCAAGAAATCCTAGGAAACTAGCTAAATCCGTTTTGTTTTTTTTTAATGTTTGATTTATTTTTGGCTATGCTGGCTCTTCTTTGCTGTTTGAAGGCTTTCTTTAATTGCAGTGAGTGGGGGCTACCCTAGCTCAGTGTATGGGCTTCTCATTTCGGTGGCTTCTCTTGGGGAGTGTGGGCTCAAGGACACTCGGGCTCAGTTAGTTGCTCTGTAACATGTGGTATCTTCCTGGACCAAGGATCTAACTGGTGTCTCCTGCATTGCAAGGTGGATTTTTAACCACTGTACCACCAGGGAAGCCCAACAGTTTTGTATTTTTCTTGATCTTTCGTGACCTCTTAACATCCACGTCACTGTCATAATAATAATCTCCATTTCCTTGGCCTTCCCTATTTTTAATAATAATAATAATCTCCATTTCCTTGGCCTCTCCCTAGTTTTCAAGTTTACCTGTCCCATCACATCCTTATTTTCTTCCTCAGCCAAACTAGAATTTGTAGTCAATTCTGTTAACTATTCAGTCACAGGCAGACATACTTCCTTCACTGACTGATATGGATCAATTACAAATTTGTGTCAAGCCAACTTCTTGTTTCATTTCTCCCTCTGACAGAGCCACTGAAAATGGCTGAAAAATCCCATAAACATATTGCCCAGGTTCATTGGAAAGGAATGGTCCCCATCTCATCGCATGCTTCAGTCTCATTCAGCAGTTCATTTGTTTGTATCGCATCACCAGTGCTTCTGACTTCCTAGAGTATCTCTCTCAAATCTTTTTTCTTCTCCTCAAGTCCCCTTCTTTAGGACTTTTACATACTTGTTGTGTTTCTTCTTCTTGGTACATGATAAAATTATTCTTTGCCATCCACTCGGTTTGGCATCGCCATGTTAGATATTGGGGTGTGACTTTGTCCACGAAGTGTGTCAGCAGATGTGGGGTTTTGAAAACCAATGCAGGGACTTCCCTAGAGGTCCAGTGGTTAAGACTCCTGGCTTCCAGTGCAGACAGTGCAAGTTTGATCCCTGGTCCAGGAACTAAGATTCCATGTGCCACATGGCCACAAGATTTAAAAAAAAAGCCACTGCATTATTCATCATGTTCCCCTTCCCTTGCCTTAGTAACTTTCCAGGTATGTGTCAAGGTAGAGCCTTCATAAGCCTAGTTCCTGAAGAATTTAGATAGTCTCTATCCTCCCCGTGGTTTATGTTGTATGTGGAGAAGAAATCCGTTTTTTCTGTGTTAAGTCATAAACAGTTAGGATATGTTTGTTACCACTACATCATTCAGTCTATCCTGACTGCTATAACCACTTTGGAGAATTTCACATAATCCTTCTCTTGAAATTTCTTCTTTGGGTTTTACCATTCCGTTGTCTTTGTGTCCTTAGGCTATACTTTTTTGATCCTGCTTTTCAGTCTTCACGATAGTGTCCCTCTTTTTCTGCTCAACTGTCTTCTTTTATCCTTCTGCCCGGTTGTGGATAAGCACATTTACCATCAATCCTTCAACTTCTATCTAAAGCCTAATAACTCTAAAGTTTGTAATGTTAATAAAGACCTCTCCTCAAATATTCAAATCTACATGTCCAAATGCTTTACACAGTTTTCACCTGGATACTTCCCTCAACTTCAGTTTTTCTCTAATTATTCTCACTAAAGAAATTCTGTCTTTTAAGTTCCATGTCTTTGTAAATGTTCCTTCAATCTGCCTGTATCCTAAACCAGAAATCTGGAAATAATCATAGTTTTATTCCTCTAAGTCACTCAAAATAGCATGTCATTATATAAATTCTACACCTGAAATATTTTTTCTATCTTCCTCTTCTTTGCCTATTCTCCTTCTGGGACTGTATAATCCTAAACCATGACAATTTCAATATACCTGTGAAGCCTCCCCCCCTCTCCTCTAGTACATACATTGCTGCCAGAGTTCTGTTTATAAAATATCGGTTAGATCACATAACTCTTATATTTAAAAATGACTCTGAAATTTTATTGTCAATGGCACAAAAACTATATTGCTATCATAGCTTAAGAAGACCATCAAAGACCAATCATGCCTAAAATCACGTTTTTCTGGTGCTCTTGCAACCTTCCAATCAAATTTGTGTAGAAGTAGACACTTATTTCTTTATACATTTGCTCATGACATTTCCTCATCTGGAATGACCTTTCCCTCTTCTTTTTAAATGATCACTACTGAAGTCTTCCTTAAGCAGCTCTTTCTCTGACAAAATGAATAATTTCCCCTCTCTGTTTCAATGATGAACGACAGATAACATTTACTGAGCAATCACTACCTGTATTTGTTTCCTAAGGCTATGCAATAAATTACCATAAACTTGATGGCTTAAAACAACAAGTTTACTCACTCACACTTCTGGAGTCTAGGAATTTCAAATCGGTGTCAGCAGGGTCATGCTCCCTTTAAAAACTCCAGAGAAGGATCCTTCCCTGCTTCCTTGTAGTTTAAGGTGGTCACTGGCAATCTTTGATGTTCCTGGGGGGTACAGATGTAGCCTTCAATTTCTGCCTCCATTTGCACATGACCTTCCTCCCTGTGTATCTCCTCTGTGCCGGGGTATTCATGTCTCTTTCTGCTTTTTCTTATAAAGACAGCAGTCATTTATTATAGGGCTGATGTTAATCCAGTATGACCTCATTTTAATTTGATTGTATCAGTGAAGACCCTATTTCCAAATAAGGTCTCATCCATAGGTCTCATGTGTATATATATATATATATAAAACCTACATTTATATTAAAATAAATATATTTTTATTTTATATAAAATATATTTATATTATATGTGTATATATATATATTTGACGAAGAGGGCACAATTAAAAACACTACAGAACTTTTTAGCATTGTGCTGAGTACTTAAGGCATGGGGTTCAACCATATGAAACTGCCATTTCTGTAGATCAAAAGGAGGTGATTCTTGACAATTTCATATGGTTCAATCCAATATTATCACGCTGAGTGTTCATAAATCTCTATCATGTAAGCCTATTATTCCCATTTTAAGAAGAGAACACAGAAGAGGTTCATTAACTTGCTCCAGTGCATACAATTAGTAAGCGATAGAGCCCAAATCACAGCTACTGAGCCTAACTCCAGGAACCACTCTCATAACCATCATAATATGTCACTCTTCTGCCAGCATTAAATCTTGTGTTCAGTTCTATTGCATCTTTTATCACATAGCTGACATGTCTATTCACCTTCATTCTGTTTTCTGAGCTGCTTTGGGAAATTCTATTCACTACCTATTCCCAACACTAAAGATAGTGCATGCCATTAGATAGAAAACAAATGTTCCTTGAAAAACTAAATGAACTCCTGGTCTGGAAAATGTTTATTCCCCTAAAGAGAAAAGAGGGCATCAGTTCAGTTCAGTCGCTCAGTTGTGTCCGACTCTTTGTGACCCTACGGACTGCCACATGCTAGGCCTCCCTGTCCATCACCAACTCCTGGAGATTACTCAAACTCATGCCCATTGAGTTGATGATGCCATCCAGCCATCTCATCCTCTGTCATCCCCTTCTCCTCCTGCCTTCAGTTTTTCCCAGCATCAGGGTCTTTTCAAATGAGTCACCTCTTTGCATCAGGTGGCCAAAGAATTAGAGTTTCAGCTTCAGCATCAGACCTCCAAATGAATATTCAGGACTGATTTCCTTTAGGATGGACTGGTTAGATCTCCTTGCAGTCCAAGGGACTCTCAAGAGTCTTCTCCAACATCATAGTTCAAAAGTATCAATTCTTTGGTGCTCAGATTTCTTTATAGTCCAACTCTCACATCCATACATGACTACTGGAAAAAGCATAGCCTTGACTAGACGGACCTTAGTCGGCAAAGTAATGTCTCTGCTTTTTTAATATGCTGTCTAGGTTGGCTGTAACTTTCCTTCCAAGGAGTAAGCGTCTTTTTATTTCATGGCGGAAGTCACCATCTGCAGTGATTTGGGAACTCAAAAAAATAAAGTCTGCTACTCTTTCCACTGTTTCTCCATCTATTTGCAGTGAAGTGATGGGACCAGATGCCATGATCTGAGTTTTCTGAATGTTGAGCTTCAAGTCAACTTTTTCACTGTCCTCTTTCATTTTCATCAAGAGGCTCTTTAGTTCTTCTTCACTTTCTACCATAAGGGTGGTGTCATCTGCATATCTGAAGTTACTGATATTTCTCCCAGCAATCTCAGTTCCAGCTTGTGCTTCATCCAGCCCAGGGTTTCTCATGATGCACTCTGCATAGAAGCTAAATAAGCAGGGTGACAATATACAGACTTGTACTCCTTTTCCTATTTGGAACCAGTCTGTTGTTCCATGTTCAGTTATAACTTTCTTCCTGACCTGCATATAGATTTCTCAAGAGTCAGGTCAGGAGGTCTGGTATTCCCATTTCTTTCAGAATTTTCCACAATTTATTGTGATCCACACAGTCAAAGGCTTTGGCGTAGTCAATAAAGCAGAAATACATGTTTTTCTGGAACTCTCTTGCTTTTTCAATGATCCAGTGGATGTTGGCCATTTGATATCTGGTTCCTCTGCCTTTTCTAAAACCAGCTTGAACATCTGGAAGTTCATGGTTCATGTATCGTTGAAGCCTGGCTTGGAAAACTTTGAGCATTGCTTTACTAGCGTGTGAGATGAGTGCAACTATGCAGTAGTTTGAACATTCTTTGCATTGCCTTTCTTTGGGATTGGAATGAAAACTGACCTTTTCCAGTCCTGTGGCCACTGCTGAGTTTTCCAAATTTGCTGGCATATTAAGTGCAGCACTTTCACAGCATCATTTTTTAAGGTTTGAAATAGCTCAACTGGAATTCCATCACCTCCACTAGCTTTGTTCCTAGTGATGCTCCCTAAGGGCCGCTTTACTTCGCATTCCAGGATGTCTGGCTCTAGTGAGTGATCACACCATTATGAAGATCTTTTTTGTATAGTTCTTCTATGTATTCTTTCCCCCTCTTCTTAATATCTTCTGCTTTTGTTAGGTCCATACCATTTCTGTCCTTTATCGAGCCCATCTTTGCGTGAAATATTCCCTTGGTATCTCCAATTTTCTTGAAGAGATCTCTAGTCTTTCCCATTCTATTGTTTTCCTCTATTTCTTTGCAATGATCACTGAGGAAGGCGTTCTTATCTCTCCTTGCTATTCTTTGGAACTCTGCATTCAAATGAGTATATCTTTCCTTTTCTCCTTTGCTTTTTGCTTCTCTTCTTTTCACAGATCTTTGTAAGGCCTCCTCACACAGGCATTTTGCTTTTTTGTGCTTCTTTTTCTTGGGGATGGTCTTGCTCCCTGTTTCCTGTACAATGTCATGAACCTCTGTCCATAGTTCATCAGGCATTCTATCATATCTAGTCCCTTAAATCTGGTCCTACCTGAATGGTCTAGTGGTTTTCCTTACTTTTTTCAATTTAAATCTGAAGTTGGCATTAAGAAGTTCATGATCTGAGCCACAGTCAACTCCTGGTCTACTCGGGAATAATAAACTTTCTTACCTATCCTGTTACTAAGGCCAGTATAGTCGAGACAGAGAAGCGTTTTGGAATTCAATCATGGTCTCATGTGACAGAGCAGCAGCCTCTCACCCTCGTTTCCAGAATCACCTCTATCTCATTTTCAGCTCCAGCTCTAGCTTTGCAAGTATTCCCCTCACCCTGTCTTACACTTAAATGACAGTTCAACCCAAGTTAAATCAAACTTAATTGATTCTTTTCTCCCACATGGGCAGAATGACTGAGCTTTAACTTCTGAAACTGTTTTTCTTTCCTTTTTTTCCCCCAAATGTCAATATGTACATTTTAAATTTCAAGTAAATGGAAATTACTTTTCTAATTAAAAAAAATTGATTAGTAGTAGATTCATGTGTGATTGTTTAGTAAAAGGAGCAGATCTCCTCTAAGGTGTAATAAACTAGAACAGCATCACTACCAATTTTACAATGAGTAGAGGAGCTGGATTAACTTCAAATTCACAACATTTTTTTGATCCCATCAGAAAGCTGTGGTAGCAAGCAAAATAGACCAACATTTGAGGAGAGACAAACCCTTGCACGTATTTACCTAGAACACAGATCATCAAATACTTGATAAAGGTTAAAAGTGGGCTGACCGGACAAGCGTGTTCAGATTTGGTGAAGGCCATACTTTTTTGTGGGCTTCCCAGGTGGCACTAGTGGTAAAGAATCCACCTGCCAATGCAGGTAGACAGAAGACACGTGGGTTTGATCCCTGGATTGGGAGGATCCCCTGGAGGAGGGCATGGCAACCCATTTCAGTATTCTTGCCTGGAGAATCCCGTGGACAGAGAAGCCTGGTGGGCTAGAGTCCATGGAGTCGCAAAAAAATTGGACACAACTTAGTGACTAAACAACGAGCAGCTCATCAAATGTAGCAAGATCAGGAAAGACGAGATTAAAGTTGTGTCATGAAACAGAGATATATAAAGGGACATGACAACCAAATGCAATGTGGAATCTTGGATTAATGTGGAAAAACAACATTAGTGGAGAATCTAGTGAAATCAAAATAAATTTGTAGTTTTGATAATATGCTTGTGCCAATTTTCATTTAGTAGATTTTCCTAATGGTATAAGGTTATATAAGATAATAACACAAAGGATTAAAGGATATATGGGAAATTTCTCTATTTTTGCAACTTTCTATAGGATTAAAATGATCTCCAAAATTTTTTTTCAGTTAACATTGACTTGGAAAAACAGATATGGATAAAGGCAATTTATCAGTCTGGGAATAGATTCTTCTGGGCTGTCAGCCACCTAAGGAATGAATTCAGGCTAATGACCCAATGTAAAGTATGATCATTTAAAATGTATAAGAAGAGAATTCTAGATAAGAAGACAAAATGAACATTGAATCAGTGATCAAGAACTTGTGAAATCACCATCCTTGAAGTAGTTGAAGGACATGCTACATAACGAGTTGTGTTTTAGAGCTGAGGCTTTATTCTTTAGGACAGATAAGGTACACTGCTTATTCTATTTCTTCCACATAGAAGACTTAAGAAATAATTTCACTCTGCTCTATGACCTGTGTATTTGCAAGTGGATTAATGGACATCCACGGAGTTCTACTAAAATACCTTGTTTAAACAAACCTGAGACTTGGAAACATTTTAAGGAGGCACCCATCAGAAAATTTGAATTATGAATTGAAGAAAGTGCACAGAGGTTTGCATCTTTTTCCCCTGTTCGTTACATTTTAAGCTGAAGTGGTTCCCCATCTGGACTAAGAAGTTGCACTGCCAAAATGTTAATATTCTTCCCCTTGATGTTATTTTATTATAATTCATTTTGAAGAGGTGTATGGTCTAACAAACAAGCAAATCCACCGATTTGACAGAAATAATGTATAAAACAGGCTTCCCTGGTGGGTCAGTGGCAAGGAATCCACCTGCCGATGCAGGAGACACCGGTTCGGTCCCTGAGTTGGGAAGATCCCCTGAAGAAGGAAATGGCAACCGACTCCCGTATACTTGCCTGGGAGATCCAATGGTCAGAGGAGCCTGGTGAGCTACAGTCCATGGAGCTGCAAGAGGGTCAGATACAACTTTGCAACTAAACAACAACAAAGTGTAAAACAATCTTTATCTTGATGGAAGTTACCAACAGCTCAGTCTTGATAGTTGTTTTCTGGTGAGATGATAAAGTTTTTAAATCTTTGATTTTTCCCAGTGTGATTTCGTTGGGATTATGCACTCTGATTCATTGAAGAAAACTGCATCAGGGAACAATATAATTTTGCAGCAGCACTTTGACAGAGTCAAAGGGGATATTCCGTTTCTGATTCAAGGACAATTCCATAGACTAGCTTTTTTCTTTATCCGTCTCTCCCTCTGTTGGTCTCTTTTTCTCTGTTGATTTTCATCTTGGAAGTTTTGCAGCTGAAACACAGGTGGGCGGGTGTGGAATTTAGGGTTTCCTTTTCATGGTTTCTTCTACATTGCTTTAAATCTCCACTGATTTGAACAGCATGACTGATCCTTTTAGTATTGATGTCAGGAGAGGAGATAGAGGACTGGAAAATTATTAAAAATAGGTTTCATTGTCTTCAGAACTACATTGATGATTGGTTAATAAGAAGAAATACTTTATGCTTTTAAGAAGAAATACTTTATGCTTTTTGAACCACTAAATTTCATATTATTTTCATTTATAATATAGTAAGCCTATGGCTCACTGAACTTTTTAGTTTTCATTCAGATAATTTGGTGTGATGCTGTCATTATTTGCTTAAAGCAAGGGAAGAAGTGCCAGAGACTGATGGGTATAGAAAAGAAATGAAGGGAAAGGAAGAAATGGGTACTGGTTACTTTTGAAGTTTATTACTATAAGGATACAGTTTGAACTGAAAGAGGAATATTCATTAAACAAATACACGTTGATGACTTATTATGCAGTAGTCCCAAAGAATGCTACGCCAACAAGATGGAATTCCAGACCTCTTGGAAACTACCCAAGTCTTAGCTGTGATCTTTCTTGAAGGACTCTAGATTAGAAATGATTTTTAAAACCTTGCTATTCCATGGCACTTTTCATGATTTTTCTCATTTCTAGAGAATCCTGTTTTCATGGCTCCCTCCACCTCTGTATGTCACATCCCATCCAGATGCAGAACTCAGCTCCCTCAGCAGTTTCTGCAACAGATTCATTCCTAAGAAGCTTCTTCAAAGCTTAGTAGAATTCAGACCAGATTTGGAGTCATAAGAAGCAGTTACATTTTACACTAAGTTGGTCATTCTTTTTTCTCTTTTTCCTTCTACTACCATGCAGACGAATTTACCTCTTCTGATTCCAAGCTTCAGGACTGCACAGTCAAACATACTAATGTGCTTAGCTTAATAAGGGCCCTCCTCTGGAGAATGTCAATCTTAGAAGGCAGTTGGAGCAACAAAAAGCATAATAATAAGTAAAATAATAACAACAACAACCATCCTGTTAACACATACTTTCATGCTTCCCACAGCTCCTACCCCATTTATATTATACTGCTTCCCAACTTCAGTATTGCCTTTTCCTATTGAATTTTTTCCAAGTGAATTTCAATCACTTGTAGAATTATTATATGAAATATTACACAGGTAATCTAGCCTCTGAATTAATATTAATTCAAAGAGAAAATATATAAATTATTCTTCCAGTCTGTATTCACAGAAAGATTGTTCACATCCTGAAATAAATTGATCTCTCTCAACAGTTTAATAAAAAAAAAAATGATCTCATCATTTGAGTAGAATACAAAGTAATTTTTGTTCCTATTTGGATTTCTAATATGTTCACATTCAGTCCTTTACTCTCCATTTCTATCAAGTATAAGTCTTTTGATTTTAAATGGAAGGAACAAAAAAGAAATGAGAACAATAGAGCTTTTACATTTTTTAGGTGACATGTTCCATAAACCTTAAATTTGATTAAAATTTTTGTGAGTTTCTAGTATAGTTATTTGAGTCATTTTAATGAAATAAGACTTGAAGTTCAGAAAAGTAAAATCATAATGTATTAGAAAAAGTGTCACTTAGAAAATTTATGTTTAATATATAAATTCAACCAGCTGCCCCAGACATCATGATTTAACATAATGGCTATAAGTTAGACATGAACCACACCTACATAATTTTCCAAGTGATTGGTCTGTATTGGTTCCAATTTGATTTCGTTAAGGATTTATTAAGCTTGTTTTAAAAGTATTTAGATGTTTAATACAGATGAACAACCCTAGGGAAGGAGTAAGAAAAATATCAGATTGTACATTCAAACACAAGTAAATGATAGCTAAAATTATTATGTGATCATAAAGCTATGGTAAGAAAGGCGGGAAGGACAAAATGAAAGGCCAATTGCTTTTCTATTATATGTCACAGTGGAGACTGTTACAAGTATAATTGAAACCTTGTTAAAGAATAGAGGAAAGATGGTAATAAAAACTGAATAGCCAGAGAAGAATCTGTTTTTCAGACATTTCAAATACTTGATTGCTAAAGGAAATTTTAACAGAGCCAGGAAGTTGCCTTTATATATCATTCTTAATCTGGATATCATTTGGAACATTAAAATATTTTGCAATATTTTCAACTATAGAACATCATCAAAAAGAAGCTAAGAAAGACTGCCATTGGGAAATATCAGTTTCAACTTAGAACTTATAATGCATCCTTATGCTCAGTCACTAAGTTGTGTACAACACGTTGCGACCCCATGGATGGTAGCCCATCAGATTCCTCTGTCCATGGGATTTTCCAAGCAAGAATACTGGAGGGGATGCCATTTCCTCCTCTAGTGGATCATCCTTGACCTGGGGATTGAATTCCCATCTCCTGTGTCTTCTGTGTTGTCAGGCGGATTTTTACCACTTGAGCCATCTGATTAATTTCCCTGAAATACAGAAGAACATTGTTTCAACAAATACAATGTACGAAAAAAATAATGCTTCATTTTTTTCTAGTCCTTTGCCAGTTTTTTAGCAGTTACTTTTACTGTTAACATATCCGTGGAATCTATACTAAGCTAATTTTATTAAGTATTAAACCCGAAGGTAAATTTTTTCAGTGGATTCAGTCTAATTATATACTTAGATATTGCCATTAATTTACACTTTTAGGCTCTCAAATGGGTAATGTGAATCCAAGGGAGAAGACTGTTGGCTCTGATCAACACAGCTCTAGCTGCTAAGGAAAATAAATGACTTTTCTATATAATCTTAAATATAAAATTTGAGGATACTGCAACAAAGTCCTACATCTGTGATACAAAAAGGCAAAGTCTTCATGAAAAGATAAAGAATCTGAAGCTGTTGAAAAGTGTGAAAAGAAGCACAATGCTTCTGCTCACATAGGTTGTGTATACTTTTAAAACTTTATTTCTATTCAATAATAATTTATAGACAATTCACATATACATTAGCCCTAAAGCTAAAATTTGAGCATGTATACTTCATAGAGACTTTGATACTTGGATCTGTACACTAGCTTTCAGTTCAGTTCAGTTCAGTCGCTCAGTCGTGTCCGACTCTTTGCGACCCCATGAATCGCAGCACATCAGGCCTCCCTGTCCATCACCAACTCCCGGAGTTCACTCAGACGCACATCCATCGAGTCGGTGCCATCCAGCCATCTCATCCTCTGTCGTCCCCTTCTCCTCCTGCCCCCAATCTCTCCCAGGATCAGAGTCTTTTCCAATGAGTCAACTCTTCGCATGAGGTGGCCAAAGTACTGGAGTTTCAGCCTTAGCATCATTCCTTCCAAAGAAATCCCAGGGTTGATCTCCTTCAGAAAGGACTGGTTGGATCTCCTTGCAGTCCAAGGGACTCTCAAGAGTCTTCTCCAACACCACAGTTCAAAAGCATCAATTCTTCGGTGCTCAGCCTTCTTCAGAGTCCAACTCTCACATCCATACATGACCACAGGAAA
>SJYX01002932.1:62871-81886 GCA_006410675.1 Oreotragus oreotragus | reverse complement strand
AGTGAACTCCAGGAGATGGTGATGAACAGGGAGGCCTGGTGTGCTGCGATTCATGGGGTCGCAAAGAGTCGGACATGACTGAGCGACTGAACTGAACTGAACTGATCGCTGAAGAAGTCTTTCTTATCTCTTCTTGCTATTCTCTGGAACTCTGAGATGCTTATATGTTTCCTTTTCTCCTTTGCTTTTCACCTCTCTTCTTTTCACAGCTATTTGTAAGGCCTCCCCAGACAGCCATTTTGCTTTTTTGCATTTCTTTTCCATGGGGATGGTCTTGATTCCTGTCTCCTGTACAATGCCAGGAACCTCATTCCATAGTTCATCAGGCACTCTATCTATCAGATCTAGGCCCTTAAATCTATTTCTCACTTCTGCTGTATAATCATAAGGGATTTGATTTAGGTCATATCTGAATGGTCTAGTGGTTTTCCCTACTTTCTTCAATTTGCATCTGAATTTGGTAATAAAGAGTTCATGATCTGAGCCACAGTCAGCTCCTAGTCTTGTTTTTGCTGACTGTATAGAGCTTCTCCATCTTTGGCTGCAAAGAATATAATCAATCTGATTTCAGTGCTGACCATCTGGTGATGTCCATGTGTAGAGTATTTTCTTGTATTGTTGGAAGAGGGTGTTTGCTATGACCAGTGCATTTTCTTGGCAAAACTCTATTAGTCTTTGCCCCCACTTCATTCTGCATTCCAAGGCCAAATTTGCCTGTTACTCCAGTTGTTTCTTGACTTCCTACTTTAACATTCCAGTCCCCTATAATGAAAAGGACATCTTTTTTGGGTGTTAGTTCTAAAAGATCTTGTAGGTCTTCATAAAACCATTCAACTTCAGCTTCTTCAGCATTACTGGTTGGGGCATAAGCTTGGGTAACTGTGATATTGAAAGGTTTGCCTTGGAGACGATCAGAGATCATTCTGTCATTTTTGAGATTGCATCCAAGTACTGCATTTTGGACTCTTTTGTTGACCATGACGGCTACACCATTTCTTCTGAGGGATTCCTGCCCGCAGTATTAGATATAACACTGGCTTAAGCATTTACCAAATGTATACCTTGGACAAGACTTTTACAGCTCTAAGACTCAGTGCTACCATCTGCAAAGTGGGCTATGACTGCCTTTTCATCAAATTTACTCAGGATTTAAGCTGAGTGCCAATGAATTGATGCTTTTAAACTGTGCTGCTAGAGAAGATTCTTGAGAATCCATTGGACAGCAAGGAGATCAAACCAGTCAATCCTAAAGGAAATCAACCCTGAATATTCATTGGGAGGACTGATACTGAAGCTGAAGCTCCAATAATTTGGCTACCTGATGCAAACAGCCGACTCACTGAAAAAGACGCTGATGCTGGGAAAGGTTGAGGGCAGGAGGAAAAGAGAATTACAAAGGATGGGATGCTTAAATGGCATCACCGACCCCACGGACATGAGTTTGAGCATGCTCTGGGTTTTGGTGATGGACAGGGAGGCCTGGTTTACTGCAGTCCATGAGGTTGCAAAGCATCAGACATGATTGAGTTTCTGAACTAGCTATTGCTATCTGTCCTCCAAGATCCCAGCTTGGACCAGGCAGCCTGACTTCTTCAGTTGTATGTTTTCCTCCTTGGCACCCTCGCACCCCAATCACAGCTGATTCTTCTTCCTTTTGCTAATCTCTGCACTGCCTTATCCAACTACATTTGTAAACTCTTCCAGCACTGTTATAACTTCCACACATTTGCTTCCTTCTAATCAACTACATAGTGAAATTTTGATATTTTTGATTAGATCCTAAAATTCATTAAGAACGGAGTTTCCCATACAAGGGCCAAAAATAAACTGTGAAAGAACAAGATTTAGGTGCTACCCCTCATAAATACCTGTTTTATAGCACCTGATGCCTTCATATCATTTACTGCTAAGAAACAACCCCTCTTCTAACCCCTCAAATATGAAATATAGAGTCTGTAGTAGAGGCCCTCTTACTCTTCAGGAATTTTATGTGGCTTCTTGGAGAAGGAAATGGCAACCCACTCCAGTATTCTTGCCTCAAAAATCCCATGGATGGAGGAGCTTGGTAGGCTACAGTCCATGGGGTCACAAAGAGTTGGACACGACTGAGCGAATTCACTTCACTTCTTTCCATGACTAAATTGTGTTCCTTTAAGACAATTTTTGGCTTTTGTGGCATAGATAATTGTGATAATATTTTTGACTTGGAAATTCTCTGAAGTTTGGTGTTTTGGTTTTGTTTTAATTAAATACTTTTTTCATTTTAGCCATTTTTTAAAATCTGAGAAATATAATATCAGTTATGTATAGTGTGCAAATAATTTTAAACATGACTTTAATTATGTATGTTCTAAGAGACTTCAACATAGATGCAAAGATTAGCTTTGTAAAATACTTTAAAGGACAATCATCTCCCATACCACCAGCACTCCCCTCCCCCAAGAAAAAATTCTTTTTAGTGCAATGTGAGTCACAACTTGGCTTAGTTCTCTCGAAGGACTTTATTTAACTGAGAACGCTTTTGTAACTTGAGGCCCTCAATTCTTAAATTTATTGAAATTCATATCGTGTCGGCTAAAGCATGTGCCTAGCTGTCAATCACTGGCTAGTCTCTCTGTAGACTTCCTGAGCTTCACACCCACAAACCTTGCTATTTTCATATGCTGCCTCCAACCCTCTGATATAGGGTTGCAGTACATTACTTGCAAAACACCTATTAAAACTCCAGTTTTCAGTTTTTGAGCATCTAGTTAAAGCCTGCACATTTTATATTCTTTACGACATGCTAACATGAAAACATAATCTTTCTTATCAGAAGTCATAAAACCGTATGAAGAATTAAATCCCACTATTTAAGATAAAAGAAAAGTTTATTTTGTATCACTGAGTTGCTAGCCATCTCAAGGCTTCCATGAAACCCTTAAACATTACTCAACTGAGTGAGTTCCTTTTCATATGCATTTTAGGTCTTGGAATTTCCTTCTCATTCAATCTCTATCTTACCCATGTCTTTTTAAAAGTAGGGTTTCTCTTTATGATCCATTCTTGCCTTACTTCTCACCTTACCCTGTTGGTCTGGGTTAGGTCATCCACACCTCCCACTCTGCAATAGACGCCTCATAATCCTCTTTCTTGCACTTGCCTGGTGGCTCAGTGGTGTAGAATCCTCCTGCCAACCCCATGATACATGGGTTTGATCCCATGTAGTGGTGTAGAATCCTCCTGCCAATGCATGATACATCGGTTTGATCCCATGTAGTGGTGTAGAATCCTCCTGCCAATGCACGATACATGGGTTTGATCCCTAGGCTGGGAAAATCCCCTGGAAAAGGAAACGGCAACCCTCTCCAGTTTTCTCGCCTGAGAAATCCCATGGACAGATGAGCCTGATGGGCTACAGTCCATGGGGTTGCAAAAGAGTCTTATACTACATAACAGCTAAACAACAAGAATCCTTTCTTACGACTGACAGGCCCAGCGGTGGACACCATTCCTGGCTACTTTCCATCTCATTTTCTGCATTACTCTATTTTTATTTTTTTAGATGAAGTGCTTCATAATACCTTTTTTGTGTTAAAAAAAAAGATAATTTTTATTTGAATTGTCTATCAATCTTATTTGGTCTAACTAGAGACTTAAATGACCAGTTCTGTGGCACATAGTAAGCACTTAATAAATGCTAACCATTAGTTTTATTATTATTATTTCCATTTGTCTTTTACCTTTCTCTAAAATTCCTAAGTGAAGGAAAGAAAAAAAGACAAAGAGGAAACGAAAAATGGCTTTGGCCTTCTGTTAAAAGTGAGCAGAAGGCTCTTTCATGATCTCAAATAGAAGATATAGTGGTAAAGTTAGGGAGAAACCAAGACTGTATTTATGGTGGACTGCTAGTGAAAACGCTTTTGGCAAGAACTTTCCTTTTTTGAAATTTAATCTTATTTTTAATTTTTAAGTTCCTCCTTATTGCTAGCAGTTAAAACCAAAACAGTAGCATATTTTCTTCAGAAGCTAGATGGAGGGAGAATCTATAACCGAGTAGATTTTTCTAGCTATGTGACCTTGAACAAGTTACTTAACCTTTCTGAGGCTCAATTCCTCTTTGTTAAAATGGAGACCCTGCAATCTATTTCTCAGAATAGTTGAGATTAAATGAGATAACATGTAATACTCCTAACATAATAGTAAATGCCTTCTTATTCTCCAACATGGCCTCTTCTCCTCCCTCAAATCACTTTAGTGCTATTTTCCTTTGTGGTAACTCAAGAGGAGAAAACCCAAGTTGATGTCAAATGTAATTATTGCCCTCATTAGGCTAATAAGTAGCTAAATGATAAAATATTTGTTTATCCATTTGTATAAACTAAAAAGATCATTACATTGACCATTTGGTATTGCCTGGACAAAGCAAGCAGTGTAAGTAGCATAGTCTTATGACACTTGTCATGTTTAACAGAATCTAGGTGACCTCCTTAAGAAGTAGCTGCTGCTGCTGTTGCTGTTGCTAAGTCACGTCAGCTGTGGCCGACTCTGTGCGACCCCACAGACGGCAGCCCAAGAGGCTTCCCCGTCCCTGGGATTCTCCAAGCAAAAACACTGGAGTGGGTTGCCACTGCCTTCTCCAATACATGAAAGTGAAAAGTGAAAGTGAAGTTGCTCAGTTGTGTCCAACTCTTAGCGACCCTATGGACTGCAGCCTACCAGGCTCCTCCATCCATTGGATTTTCCAGGCATTTCCAGTGGGGTGCCATTGCCTTCTCCAAAAAGTAGCTGAGGTTTGCAGTTACAGAATGAAAATGTCCACAGTAGCAGCAGTGAATGTCACAGGGCTGTCACCTATGGGGCCTGGAGGCATTGTGACCTGGGATCCTGACGATGTGCGGAGTAGGGTCTGACTACATGGATCTCAAGCTGGTTTCCCTAGGTGTATTTAACAGACCTTAATAAGCTCTTGAGATCATATACTGCTGTATGATGTTATTCAGTTGCTAAGTCATGTCCAACTCTTTGTGACCCTATGGACTGCAGCACTCCAGGCTCCCCTGTTCTTCATTATCTCCCAGGATTTGCTCAACTCATGTCCATTGAGTCAGTGATATGATAGTGCCATAAAGGGAACACAGTTTTGGAATTTAAATTATCATGGTTTTCACTTAAAATTTTTGGAGCGGTGAAAAAAATTGCCTCCTCTGCCTCTAAAAAAAAAAAAAAAATCAATGTCATTCTTATACCTTTGTTCTGACATTCTTTATCCATTCAGCAAGAAAGCAAAAATGAATTCAGCTCGTGAAACATACCAGGCAGTGTGATCAGTGCTGGGAATCCGAAGAGAGCAATGGCCCTATTGTTGCTAACACAAGTGATGGAGATTAGGTGAAACTTGAATTTGTTGGAATAAGGCTGCCTGGGTTCATGTTCTGCTTTGCTTACTACTAAGGTGACCCAGGAAAAACACTGAGTCTCTCATGCTTCATCTCTATAATGCGGTTATAACACACACCTACCACTTGTGAGTCGTTAGGAGAATAGAATGAATCCATACCTGTGAAGTGTTTAGAACTCATGCTGACAGGTGCCAAGTGCTCCAAGATATTAGCTATTTTAACATTAGAATGATGCTTCCCAGAGGATGGCACACAGGATGTTATCTAAGTGATGTGTGGACTATTAGCTTGATATTGTTGTCATTTTGTTTCACAAAGGTTAAAAAGAAAAAGTGTATTATATAATAGAAGCTTTTTATTAACAGATGGATAGTTTCCTGTTTAAATATATCTGTGTAAGAAGAAAGAAAGAAAGGAGTCCATTTAAAGAAAAAAAAAAAAAA
Source organism: Oreotragus oreotragus (assembly GCA_006410675.1). NCBI lineage: Eukaryota > Metazoa > Chordata > Mammalia > Artiodactyla > Bovidae > Oreotragus > Oreotragus oreotragus. The sequence continues at coordinate 76,062 of SJYX01002932.1, read as the reverse complement.
AACCCACAGGTTTTGCAAAGTCTAGTACAGATAAGTAGCAATGATTCCTAGTGTTCACCCGAATCCAATCTGGTCTCCTTCCTGCCTCCTGGGAGGACTTTACTTACCTGCCTCTTATAGTAAGGCATGGAATTCTCCAGGCCAGAATACTGCAGTGGGTAGCCATTCCCTTCTCCACAGGATCTTCCCAACCCAGAGATGGAACCCAGGTCTCCCACCTTGCAGGAGGATTCTTTACCAGCTGACCCACCAGGGAAGCCCAAGAATACTGGAGTGGATAGTCTCTCCCTTTTCCAGTGGATCTTCCCGACCCAGGAACTGAACCAGGGTCTCCTGCATTTCAGGCGGATTCTTTACCCCCTGAGTTACCAGCGAAGCCCTACAGTAAGGCAGGGTCACGTAACTAGTCGTGATCAGTGAGTTGTGGGCAGAAATGGAGTATGGCATGTTCCTGGCGACATGTCTAATTGTCAGGGTAAGACCCTCTACCATTCTATCCCCTCTGCCTTCTGTTCTTCCCTAGAGAGAAGTCAGGATCCATGCTGAACTTTGAATGAGCCAACAGAAAATGTCATTTTGTTAAGCCACTGAGATCTCACATTTTTGTTACTGCAGCGTGGAATGATTTACACAGACTAACCTATACATGGTGGTAGAAGAATATGATAAAAATTGTACAAGTGGCATTTGAGTGACTAAAGTTTGGAAGACATCTTAATAGAAATATAAACAAAACCTTGTGAGAGGATAACAGGTTCCTTGACGCTGGGGGATTCTGAAAGGTTTCATAGAGAACATGGGATTTGAGTAACTCTTGTAGAACAAATAGGAGTTGGACTGGTAGAAACAGGAGTCAAGGGCAATCCAGGATTGCACACACAGTACACAGAGTAATGGGACATGATGGTGCATTCAAAGGATGCCAAGAAGTGGAGTGTGGCTCGACTTTGGAAACTATGGGTTGGGTTTATAGGAGGCAAGGCTGGCGTGTGAGTCAGGACAGTGGTGTGAGTCAGGGAGAGAGAGCACTCACTCAGGTGGCTGGATTAAAGGGAATTTAATAAAGGCATGGTTTTCAGAGGTGTAGACAGCTTTAAGGAATCCAGCTACTAACAACAGTGGGCCATCTTTAAAACTCTTTAGGAGGGAGGAATGAGGAAAGAAGGCAGAGTCAGCTGAGCTCAGGTAGAGCTACAGCTACTGGAAAGTAGGAAAGAGTAGCCTCTGCTGAGTTTCCACCTGGCAGGCGAAGGACAAATGGGGAGAATGTGTGTCACATTCTCTAACCTATTGCTCTTATCTGTTGACTTCCTGCTGTATTCCAAGTTCCTTAGGCAGGTTTGGCATATCGCAAGTATTTCATAAGTAATTTTGAATTTAAGAAATGAATGTTTACTTATGAAAATAGATACTTGTGTGCTTCCCAATTTTTTAGGCAATTGCTTCACAACTGGAAATGATTAATACCTGTTACAGTTTTAATAAACCCAATATTTATTATGATACATGGTGCTAAAGCATTTTCATATGGAACTTTCACAATATAAACCAAAAAAAAAATAATACAGAAAAATTCTCTTTGTTGGTGCTCAATCATGGTGCTGGTAAAATGGGAGAAAGTTTACGGGATGTCTGACGAATGATGAATCTTAAACACAGCACGACTTTGTTTGAATGAAAGCTTTGGTTCTCCAAATTGTTCTCATTTATTTCAAGGTAGAACGATAGGCCAGTCAATCTTTATTAGATTAATATGCTCTTCTTGTTGGCTGCCTGGAGACAGTTAGCTTTTATTCTAAAAATGTTCCCACTAATTTGAAAAGTAACTTTCAGTTGTATGCTATCCATTGAAAAATAAGGTTTCCATCCAAAATAGAAGATCCAGCATACTGTGGCAACCTCAAACTAAAAGAATTCAGGTTTTTTTTTTTTTTTTCCTTTTTCTTTTTTTATGTGGACATTTGTTCGGTGCATCTGCAGATTCAGACAGGGTACATAGCTTAGGTGCTGCCCTGCCATCCAATTTCATGGCAAACATTTCTCAACTCTGCCCTACCTGCTGCCTCCACCAGCACTGTTTAATTGGGGCTTTCCTCCTGCTTGACCAACCGGTCACAAAATCCCCAGTTCATGCATGCTCAGATCTGATCCCTAGTCAACATCTGACCAGACCGGCTTCAAGCATGCCAGTGATCCCCTGCTATCTACATGGAATGTCCAGCCTGGCTTTTTTGACCTGGGGGCCTCTTGGGACAACTCCACATTCAACTGCAGTTTTGTTTCAAAAGCTTATCTCTGTATTACCTTCACCATCACCCCTCAACTCCCTTTTAAGTGCAGAGGGTCATAAAAGAAAGACTCAATCAGGTGGCAGTGTAGTATATGACCCAGAACGTTTGTATTCAGACAAAACCAAACTTGATCCCCTTTTCCAGCTCATTAGGTTTATCATCTTAGATAACTTACCCAACCCTCTCAACCTAAGTAACCTCACTGAGAAATGGGAATCATCATACCTGCCTCAACAGTAGAAACGTGTTAAATGACTGTAAAGCACGTGGCCCACAGGAATGTGTCGGGAGGTGGCAGCTGTCTTTAATAACTGTTCTGGACAGTGCCTGGCAGCGGGTGTGCCCCCACTTACTGTGAGTTCTCTTCCCACCTCTTAGTGCAGACAGAGTTTCATCAGAGAGCCTCTTAGCCAGAGGCCTTATCTGCCAAACTGCCAACCCTTGGGAGTTGTTAAAATACTTTCCTGGAGCTTTCAAGTCCAAATAACTTTAGTGTTTGTTTCCAAATGCATGGACTCCTGCAGCGGCCAGTTGGTAGCCATGCTCTGGAAATGAGGCAGAGTTCAGATTTCGACTGCATTTTATGGGCACAAACAACTCTAACTCAGTAAACACTTTCAATTGCCATGTGGAGCAAAGCATCCTGAAGCTTTGCTCTGATACATTCTGAAATCTTAAAAAGCCAAAGGGGAAAAATAATTAAAAATTTAAAAATCTGGGTAACAGTAACAGGGTATGAATAAGCCAGGAATCACTCTGCTAGTCTTTTGAAATAACTGATCTGTCTTGTGAGTGATGATACTAACACTGCCCCCCAGGATTAATTTGAAGATGAAAAAGCGTAAGAGTCTCAGAAAAACATCTACTTCTGCTTTATTGACTACTCCAAAGCCTTTGACTGTGTGGATCATAACAAACTATGGAAAATTCTGAAAGAGATGGGAATACCAGACCACCTGACCTGCCTGCTGAGAAATCTGTATGCAGGTCAAGAAGCAAGAGTTAGAACTGAACACGGAACAACAGATTGCTTCCAAATCAGGAGAGGCGTATGTCAAGGCTGTATATTGTCACCCTGCTTATTTAACTTATATGCAGAATACGTCATACGAAATGCCAGGCTGGATGAAGAACAAGCTGGCATCAAGATGGCCGGGAGAAATATCAATAACCTCAGATATGCAGATGACACCACCCTTATGGCAAAAAGTGAAGAAGAACTAAAGAGCCTCTTGATGAAAGTGAAAGAGGAGAGTGAAAAATTTGGCTTGAAACTCAACATTCAGAAAACTAAGATCATGGCATCCAATCCTATCATTTCATGGTGAGTAGATGGGGAAACAATAGAAACAGTGAGAGACTATTTTGGGGGGCTTCAAAATCACTGCAGATGCTGACCACAGCCGTGAAATTAAAAGATGCTGGCTCCTTGGAAGAAAAGCTATGTCCAACCTAGACAGCATATTAAAAAGCAGAGACATTACTTTGCTGACAAAAGTCCATTTAGTCAAAGCTATGGTTTTTCCAGTAGTCATGTATGGATGTGAGAGTTGGGCTATAAAGAAAGCTGAGCACTGAAGAACTGATGTTGTTGAACTGTGATGTTGGAGAAGACTCTTGAGAGTCCCTTGGACTGCAAGATCAAACCAGTCAATCCTTAAGGAAATCAGTCCTGAATATTCATTGGAAGGACTGATGCTGAAGCTAAAATTCCAATACTTGGGCCACCTGATGTGAAGAACTGGCTCATTTGAAGACGCTGATCCTGGGAAAGATTGAAGGTGGGAGGAGAAGGGGGGACAGGGGATGAGATGGTTGGATGGCATCACCGACTCAATGGACGTGAGTTTGATTAAGCTCCGGGAGTTGGTGATGGACAGGGAAGCCTGGTGCACTGCAGTCCATGGGGTTGCAAAGAGTCAGACACGACTGAGGGACTGAACTGAACTGAAGTGGAGAGAAGAAAAGACTGATCCTGATGCCAGCCTATGATTCTTAAAACTGCTCTTCATTTTAAGAACACCAGTCCCTGTAATATGTAATCTAAAAACATCCATTTTGTATGAAGGAGTGTACACAAATTCAGATTAAGATGCAATTACACATGGGTAAGGACTTCTCAATCGAACCTGTGACACAGCAGGTAGATTTATTCTGACAAGGTAATGAATGATATGGCTTTGGTGGGAGTGCCAGTTAAAACCTATTATCATCAGCTTGACATGACAGGATGCTAAAATGTCTTCCAGGGCTCATCCTCTGTACTGAGGCGGATATTTTTCTTTCTGGGCATGGTTCTGATTTGGGATGTTCTGAGTTGTTTTTCTTTTTAGCAATGCAGATGTAGGCATTGTTTTAGGAAGCCTCCAAGTGGGTCACCCTGATTTATCCTTTTAGGTTGGTTCCATTATGAAACCAGTCAGTTGCTTCCTGGAACGGGACCAAAGGAAAGAACAATTCTAAACCCTAATTCACAGCAAACATTTCCCTGAATGCATGGCATTCATTGCTATTTGTTTAAACAAGGACATTGCAGTTATATCCCAGAAAAGAAACTAGTCATCAGAATGGGCAATGTCAAAGCATCTTTCCAGAAGGGACCTGATCACATACAACTTGTATCAATTAAATTTTAACTGTATCACATGACATCATTTTACCTACTTATAAGGTGATAATTCTGTTTTAAGCTATTTTTAAAGATTGTGTTTTGTGAACTCATTTCTGGATACAGTGGTCTGCTTGCTCTCCGGAAGCCAGGTCAGCATGCCAGTAGCCATACTACCAGCTCACCTCTCAGTGTGCTGTTGCTACAGATGCTGTGAAATTCCATTTCCCCCCTTAGCCATATGTCTAGGTTGAACCCCCCTAATCAACCACACACCTGCAATGCCTACTTGGTTGGTACAGCTAAATTTGGACAAGGGGATGAGCTAGGATCAGACCCCCATCTCCATCATTCACCGGGGGAATGATTCTCAGTGAGGGAAGTATTTTCCATGAGCCCCATCTTGAGAAGCTCCATGAATCTTCATTTCACAATTTGTAAAATGGGAATCATAACACCTATTATACAGAACTGTTGGGAGGATTAAATGAGATAGCTATGTGAAATTTTAGGCTTATGGTATGGCTCTCTTTCGGAGAAGGCAATGGCACCCCACTCCAGTACTCTTGCCTGGAAAATCCCATGGACAGAGGAGCCTGGTGGGTTGCAGTCCATGGGGTCGCTAAGAGTGGGACACAACTGAGCGACTTCACTTTCACTTTTCACTTTCATGCACTGGAGAAGGAAATGGCACCCCACTCCAGTGTTCTTGCCTGGAGAATCCCAGGGACGGGGGAGCCTGGTGGGCTGTCGTCTATGGGGTCGCACAGTCAGACACGACTGAAGGGACTTAGCAGCAGCAGCAGCAGCATGGACCTCTTTTGTTGTTGTTTCTCTTTGTAATTCTCAGTGATTTAAAATCACTTTGCCAATTTTTTCTTTCATAACCTCTTATCACAGTTTGTTCTACAGGCTCTATACTCATTCATTACTTTAAAACTCTTCCATCTCGGCCTATCCTTTACAGGTTTAAGCTCTCTCACTCACTTTGTCTCCTTCCCTCTGTAAGTTTCAAGAACCATTTCCCCAGTATGGAAGCAATCACATACCTTAAGAAACTAGGTTTGGACCTCTGAAACATAACTGCATTGTACTCTATTTCAGTGACTTTCATCCACACAGTAAGCCATTGGACTTCATCATTTTAACTTGATTTTGTAGGTACTTTGATATAGAAAGTTGTTTGCTTTTTTCTTTTTCTCTTCCTTTCTTTTATCTTGTCTTTTTACCTTCCCTCCTTTCTCATCATAACTTTATAAAAATAAGTTATACACTTACGATTCATATTACTGTTTCATGGAGAGAAGATGATAGAACAATTTTGGGTAAATGAAAGTTGACACCAAAGATAATAATTAAAGATATTCCTTTTGAACATTTGTAATCTTTTCAAAAGAGAAATTTTTTTGGAAAATTGTCTGGACTCTAAACGTAGTTGAACTTTTCTGTGAAAAATGTCTGTGTGCACGTGTGTCACATTCTCTAACCTATTGCTCTTATCTGTTGACTTCCTGCTGTATTCCAAGTTCCTTAGGCAGGTTTGGCATATCGCAAGTATTTCATAAGTAATTTTGAATTTAAGAAATGAATGTTTACTTATGAAAATAGATACTTGTGTGCTTCCCAATTTTTTAGGCAATTGCTTCACAACTGGAAATGATTAATACCTGTTACAGTTTTAATAAACCCAATATTTATTATGATACATGGTGCTAAAGCATTTTCATATGGAACTTTCACAATATAAACCAAAAAAAAAATAATACAGAAAAATTCTCTTTGTTGGTGCTCAATCATGGTGCTGGTAAAATGGGAGAAAGTTTACGGGATGTCTGACGAATGATGAATCTTAAACACAGCACGACTTTGTTTGAATGAAAGCTTTGGTTCTCCAAATTGTTCTCATTTATTTCAAGGTAGAACGATAGGCCAGTCAATCTTTATTAGATTAATATGCTCTTCTTGTTGGCTGCCTGGAGACAGTTAGCTTTTATTCTAAAAATGTTCCCACTAATTTGAAAAGTAACTTTCAGTTGTATGCTATCCATTGAAAAATAAGGTTTCCATCCAAAATAGAAGATCCAGCATACTGTGGCAACCTCAAACTAAAAGAATTCAGGTTTTCTTTTTTTTCCTTATTATTTTTTTATGTGGACATTTGTTCGGTGCATCTGCAGATTCAGACAGGGTACATAGCTTAGGTGCTGCCCTGCCATCCAATTTCATGGCAAACATTTCTCAACTCTGCCCTACCTGCTGCCTCCACCAGCATTGTTTAATTGGGGCTTTCCTTCTGCTTGACCAACCGGTCACAAAATCCCCAGTTCATGCATGCTCAGATCTGATCCCTAGTCAACATCTGACCAGACCGGCTTCAAGCATGCCAGTGATCCCCTGCTATCTACATGGAATGTCCAGCCTGGCTTTTTTGACTTGGGGGCCTCTTGGGACAACTCCACATTCAACTGCAGTTTTGTTTCAAAAGCTTATCTCTGTATTACCTTCACCATCACCCCTCAACTCCCTTTTAAGTGCAGAGGGTCATAAAAGAAAGACTCAATCAGGTGGCAGTGTAGTATATGACCCAGAACGTTTGTATTCAGACAAAACCAAACTTGATCCCCTTTTCCAGCTCATTAGGTTTATCATCTTAGATAACTTACCCAACCCTCTCAACCTAAGTAACCTCACTGAGAAATGGGAATCATCATACCTGCCTCAACAGTAGAAACGTGTTAAATGACTGTAAAGCACGTGGCCCACAGGAATGTGTCGGGAGGTGGCAGCTGTCTTTAATAACTGTTCTGGACAGTGCCTGGCAGCGGGTGTGCCCCCACTTACTGTGAGTTCTCTTCCCACCTCTTAGTGCAGACAGAGTTTCATCAGAGAGCCTCTTAGCCAGAGGCCTTATCTGCCAAACTGCCAACCCTTGGGAGTTGTTAAAATACTTTCCTGGAGCTTTCAAGTCCAAATAACTTTAGTGTTTGTTTCCAAATGCATGGACTCCTGCAGCGGCCAGTTGGTAGCCATGCTCTGGAAATGAGGCAGAGTTCAGATTTCGACTGCATTTTATGGGCACAAACAACTCTAACTCAGTAAACACTTTCAATTGCCATGTGGAGCAAAGCATCCTGAAGCTTTGCTCTGATACATTCTGAAATCTTAAAAAGCCAAAGGGGAAAAATAATTAAAAATTTAAAAATCTGGGTAACAGTAACAGGGTATGAATAAGCCAGGAATCACTCTGCTAGTCTTTTGAAATAACTGATCTGTCTTGTGAGTGATGATACTAACACTGCCCCCCAGGATTAATTTGAAGATGAAAAAGCGTAAGAGTCTCAGAAAAACATCTACTTCTGCTTTATTGACTACTCCAAAGCCTTTGACTGTGTGGATCATAACAAACTATGGAAAATTCTGAAAGAGATGGGAATACCAGACCACCTGACCTGCCTGCTGAGAAATCTGTATGCAGATCAAGAAGCAAGAGTTAGAACTGAACACGGAACAACAGATTGCTTCCAAATCAGGAGAGGCGTATGTCAAGGCTGTATATTGTCACCCTGCTTATTTAACTTATATGCAGAATACGTCATACGAAATGCCAGGCTGGATGAAGAACAAGCTGGCATCAAGATGGCCGGGAGAAATATCAATAACCTCAGATATGCAGATGACACCACCCTTATGGCAAAAAGTGAAGAAGAACTAAAGAGCCTCTTGATGAAAGTGAAAGAGGAGAGTGAAAAATTTGGCTTGAAACTCAACATTCAGAAAACTAAGATCATGGCATCCAATCCTATCATTTCATGGTGAGTAGATGGGGAAACAATAGAAACAGTGAGAGACTATTTTGGGGGGCTTCAAAATCACTGCAGATGCTGACCACAGCCGTGAAATTAAAAGATGCTGGCTCCTTGGAAGAAAAGCTATGTCCAACCTAGACAGCATATTAAAAAGCAGAGACATTACTTTGCTGACAAAAGTCCATTTAGTCAAAGCTATGGTTTTTCCAGTAGTCATGTATGGATGTGAGAGTTGGGCTATAAAGAAAGCTGAGCACTGAAGAACTGATGTTGTTGAACTGTGATGTTGGAGAAGACTCTTGAGAGTCCCTTGGACTGCAAGATCAAACCAGTCAATCCTTAAGGAAATCAGTCCTGAATATTCATTGGAAGGACTGATGCTGAAGCTAAAATTCCAATACTTGGGCCACCTGATGTGAAGAACTGACTCATTTGAAGACGCTGATCCTGGGAAAGATTGAAGGTGGGAGGAGAAGGGGGGACAGGGGATGAGATGGTTGGATGGCATCACCGACTCAATGGACGTGAGTTTGATTAAGCCCCGGGAGTTGGTGATGGACAGGGAAGCCTGGTGCACTGCAGTCCATGGGGTTGCAAAGAGTCAGACACGACTGAGGGACTGAACTGAACTGAAGTGGAGAGAAGAAAAGACTGATCCTGATGCCAGCCTATGATTCTTAAAACTGCTCTTCATTTTAAGAACACCAGTCCCTGTAATATGTAATCTAAAAACATCCATTTTGTATGAAGGAGTGTACACAAATTCAGATTAAGATGCAATTACACATGGGTAAGGACTTCTCAATCGAACCTGTGACACAGCAGGTAGATTTATTCTGACAAGGTAATGAATGATATGGCTTTGGTGGGAGTGCCAGTTAAAACCTATTATCATCAGCTTGACATGACAGGATGCTAAAATGTCTTCCAGGGCTCATCCTCTGTACTGAGGCGGATATTTTTCTTTCTGGGCATGGTTCTGATTTGGGATGTTCTGAGTTGTTTTTCTTTTTAGCAATGCAGATGTAGGCATTGTTTTAGGAAGCCTCCAAGTGGGTCACCCTGATTTATCCTTTTAGGTTGGTTCCATTATGAAACCAGTCAGTTGCTTCCTGGAACGGGACCAAAGGAAAGAACAATTCTAAACCCTAATTCACAGCAAACATTTCCCTGAATGCATGGCATTCATTGCTATTTGTTTAAACAAGGACATTGCAGTTATATCCCAGAAAAGAAACTAGTCATCAGAATGGGCAATGTCAAAGCATCTTTCCAGAAGGGACCTGATCACATACAACTTGTATCAATTAAATTTTAACTGTATCACATGACATCATTTTACCTACTTATAAGGTGATAATTCTGTTTTAAGCTATTTTTAAAGATTGTGTTTTGTGAACTCATTTCTGGATACAGTGGTCTGCTTGCTCTCCGGAAGCCAGGTCAGCATGCCAGTAGCCATACTACCAGCTCACCTCTCAGTGTGCTGTTGCTACAGATGCTGTGAAATTCCATTTCCCCCCTTAGCCATATGTCTAGGTTGAACCCCCCTAATCAACCACACACCTGCAATGCCTACTTGGTTGGTACAGCTAAATTTGGACAAGGGGATGAGCTAGGATCAGACCCCCATCTCCATCATTCACCGGGGGAATGATTCTCAGTGAGGGAAGTATTTTCCATGAGCCCCATCTTGAGAAGCTCCATGAATCTTCATTTCACAATTTGTAAAATGGGAATCATAACACCTATTATGCAGAACTGTTGGGAGGATTAAATGAGATAGCTATGTGAAATTTTAGGCTTATGGTATGGCTCTCTTTCGGAGAAGGCAATGGCACCCCACTCCAGTACTCTTGCCTGGAAAATCCCATGGACAGAGGAGCCTGGTGGGTTGCAGTCCATGGGGTCGCTAAGAGTGGGACACAACTGAGCGACTTCACTTTCACTTTTCACTTTCATGCACTGGAGAAGGAAATGGCACCCCACTCCAGTGTTCTTGCCTGGAGAATCCCAGGGACGGGGGAGCCTGGTGGGCTGTCGTCTATGGGGTCGCACAGTCAGACACGACTGAAGGGACTTAGCAGCAGCAGCAGCAGCATGGACCTCTTTTGTTGTTGTTTCTCTTTGTAATTCTCAGTGATTTAAAATCACTTTGCCAATTTTTTCTTTCATAACCTCTTATCACAGTTTGTTCTACAGGCTCTATACTCATTCATTACTTTAAAACTCTTCCATCTCGGCCTATCCTTTACAGGTTTAAGCTCTCTCACTCACTTTGTCTCCTTCCCTCTGTAAGTTTCAAGAACCATTTCCCCAGTATGGAAGCAATCACATACCTTAAGAAACTAGGTTTGGACCTCTGAAACATAACTGCATTGTACTCTATTTCAGTGACTTTCATCCACACAGTAAGCCATTGGACTTCATCATTTTAACTTGATTTTGTAGGTACTTTGATATAGAAAGTTGTTTGCTTTTTTCTTTTTCTCTTCCTTTCTTTTATCTTGTCTTTTTACCTTCCCTCCTTTCTCATCATAACTTTATAAAAATAAGTTATACACTTACGATTCATATTACTGTTTCATGGAGAGAAGATGATAGAACAATTTTGGGTAAATGAAAGTTGACACCAAAGATAATAATTAAAGATATTCCTTTTGAACATTTGTAATCTTTTCAAAAGAGAAATTTTTTTGGAAAATTGTCTGGACTCTAAACGTAGTTGAACTTTTCTGTGAAAAATGTCTGTGTGCACGTGTGATCAGTTGCTTCAGTCATGCCTGACTGTTTGCCACTCTATGAACTATAGCCTGCCAGGCTCCTTTATTCACAGGATTCTCCAGGTAAGAATACTTGAGAGGGTTACCATGCCCTCCTCCAAGGGATCTTCTTGACTCAGGGGTCAAACACATGTCTCCTACATTGCAAGTAGATTCTTTACCCACTGAGCAACCTGAGAACCTGTGGAAAATGTCTTAATTCCATGATTAAGAAAAACTACCCCTTTTGCATTTTGTCTCTTCCAATTTACCTAAAACTGTATGGAGGAAGACTGCCATTTTTATACAATGGTTGAGTTTTGAACTATGCAACGAACTGCATAAGGCCAGGAAAGAAAGGGAGGACTTGGATCACATATATTCACATCTGGTTTCCTTATTAAAAATGCCCTGCTCACCATCAGCATTCTTATAAGCCTATACAAGTCAAATTATGTATTTTGATTGCTTCTGGGTTTCTTTTATTAGTGTGTTGGCTGGTTCTTTGGATATTTTTCTGTCTTCATTTCAGTTAATCAGTTTCTTATTTTTATCTTCCCAGAGAACTCAGCTTCTCAAAATGGAAGACTTTTGTTTCCCTGTAAATGCAGAGAACTGTCATGGTCCAAATTGCCAAATTCAATGCTTGGTTCTGTTTTCTCCATAAGTGAAAATTCCCATAGCCAACTGGCTATCTGATTAGTGTAACAAGTTCCAAGAAACAAAGACTTCATTTCTCTTTTTCTCTCATTTGAAAACCTTGCAACTCTATAAATATGGGATAAATATTTCAGGAGTTCTATACTGGTCATGACCACCAATTTTAAAAGAATAACAAAGAATCCAGGTGTGGGTTTCATAATTGATAGTTTTAATATATACGAATCATCTTCTTATGTTGTCATATATATTTCATATATATTTAGTGTTATAATAATTGAATAATGAGTCCTATATCCATAGTGTTACTCAAGAAAAAGGAGAAGTATTGTTACATAAAAATACCAGCTTACAAATGGAGGAAGAATAGCCAAATTGGAAAATAACCATCTTAATTTAGTAATTAACTAGGCAAAGATCATCAGTGAATGGTGTTACACACTACACAGTATAAAGCACATTGTAACTAGGAAACAACATTTATATGGTCTCATAGTATCATCCCACAGGTTACCTACTTATTACAAAGAGATAAAGAAAGGTTCTTTCACACTGGAAAGATCTGGTAGACGTGACCTCAACCAAGTAACCAAAGTTAGCATCATCGATCATGAGTCAATTGGCAGCATGTGCTTCCTAAAATGACATAATGGGAAATTCACAACATTGTGTGTGTAGTATCCATGGAGAAATAGTTAATCATAAGGAAGTGATTGGACAGTTTGTAAGTTGTTTTACCTGCCAACTTGTTGAAATTTTCAATGGCATAAAAGATAGATGATGAAGAAGACATGGCAACTAAACACAATTCTTATAATCCTTGGTTAGATCCTGAATTTAAAAAAAAAAAAATCGGGACAGCTGGGGAAATTTCAATATGGAATATGTATATTAAATAATATTATTATGTCTATTTATAATTTGGGGCTTATGAGAGAATGTGGTTTTATAGGAGAATGTCCTTGTTCTTAGGTAATACATGCCAAAGTGTTCTTGGATAAAGTTCATGATGATTGGAACTTGTTTGAATAATTCAGAAAAAAAAAATTTTCTATACAAGAGAG
>SJYX01002932.1:19621-62584 GCA_006410675.1 Oreotragus oreotragus | reverse complement strand
AAAATTTTCTATACAAGAGAGGTACGGGGCGGGAGGGGGTGGGGACAGAGAGTAATCATTGGTAAAATAATAGTTCATACATCTAGGGCAAGGATATATAGGTATTCATGGGTACCTTTTGCCAGAAGTGTCTATTTTTGTCAGGGATGATGGTGCAAGAAAGCTATCTTCCTGGCAAAAAGAAAAAGCCTTTCTATAACTCATTGGTCACATCTTTGAGGAATAAGCAACAGCAGCTCATAATCAAAAAATGACCTTGGGTCTACACGCAAATGATCAGACTATCAGAATTTCCTATTCATTTATGTTCTCCAGAAGTGCTTGGAGAGGTAAGAGGGGGGTGAAAAAGGAAAGGAGAAAATGGATCCTGAATCAGAAATAGAATTTTCTCCCACCAGTTCTGTGAAGACCACGATAGGGAAAGCCTTAACTTACCTTCTTCCCATAGTTTATAATAGATGACATAAAAGTAGAGGCACTAATTTTGCTTCAGCTTTCCATCTTAGAATCTTCAGGGCCTTTACAAAGGGAAGGGCAAATTTAATTTGGTTTCAAGTTGTGTACAATATATATATATATATATATATATATATATATATATATTTGGAATTGCACAGAACCAGCAAAGAATTAAATAAGGCCATTGATAGCATCTGTGTGTGTCCTATTAAGTATGCTGAGAAAACAGAATCAGAGCAAATAACCTGGAGCACGACTTGAAGGGCAAGCAGGAAGCCTGCAGAATGGTTTCAACTCTTATCATGTGAAATAGAGAAATCAGTCAGCAGGTGCTTTGGCCCCAAGTACATATTTAACCAGAGTGCTGAAGAGGAAGGATGTTTTTGAAGGCTTCATTAAAAAGAGGTAGTAAACAGTGGAGACAGACTCCTCCTGCACCCCTCAGCTTCCTGGTTCAGCTCAGATCCAAAGTGGAGAGAAAGCCAGCTCCAACGGTTGTTCTTAAAGAGGAAAAGATATTACGAGAATTAATAGATAAGGTGAGGGGTGCTGGTGCTAAAGTTGTGTTTTTCACAAGGACTGCTTGATTCAGTTTGATATATCCTGATTTTTGTTTAACCTGTGATGTTATAGAGAACATTAGAAAGTGTCACCCTGTATTTCTTCTAGCCTCTTAGGATGTTGATCGTGTTTATAGTCATGGTTATCTTCTTGTTTGATAGACCTTATAAATGATGGAGATGAAATGAATTTTTGAAAAAAAAAAAGTATTGAACAAGCTGTGTGTATATGTTAATCCTAGCCTTCTAATTAACTCCCTTCACCCCACTTTCCCCTTTGGTAACCGTAAGCTTGGTTGCTATGTCTGAGAGTCTCCTTCTGTTTTGGAAATAAGTTCGTGTGTGTGTGTGTGTGTGTTTAAGAGTCTACATATAAGCAATATTGCATAATATTTGTCTTTGTCTGGCTTACTTCACTTAATATGATAATATGTAGGCCCATCATTGAGACTTTTAACTGAGAAGGTTTTGTGACTTAGTGATGGAGTGAGGGCAATGTGAGAAAGAATTTAGCTTAATGTGTGAAATTTAGCTTAATAAGAGTGTGCCATTGCTATACGGTCTTACTCCAGTAGAAGGGGAATGTTTCTCCCAGAGCTGCATGGGGATTTTTAAGAATGTATGTATAAAAGTTATTTTACTCAGTGAAAAAAAATCATCCCAACCTCATGCCTTCCCATCACTTATAAAATATGTTGCCTCTTATACTTCCCCAGGGGTAATTTCTTTAAGCAGCTCATTTTTATCCTGACTTGAGATTTTGGTGAGATTCATTTTTCTTCCCGAGTAGTCTATAGTAAATATTAGACATACTACAGACAAATTATTTACAAGGCTGGAAAATAACTTATTTTATACTTTTTTTTAATGTTACAAAGGATAGTGCAAATGACAAAATATTGGGCCTACTAAAACAATCCTGATTTGGGCTTCTTGCTATATTTTTTTAATATAAAGTTTAATGTCTCTTTTTATTTTTAAGTCTACCTTGTTTCTTTTAGTATCCATTTCTGAGTTCAAGCAGTTTTTAATAATAAAAAAAAAGGATATTTAACTCTCTCACACCATATTTCTTATATTTGAATTGTCCTCTTAGGGCTTATATATTGATATTGGAATGCAGTTTTTCCATTTCCTTTCATGAGACTTGTTTCAAAAAAGTTAGGATCAGATATTCTAGAAGAATCTATGAGCGATTTTATTCTTTTTTATAAAATAGTTTCAGAGGGGAACACTTGCATAAGACAGAACAGTAGAGAACGCATTTCAGTCACTTCACCACAGATGTCTGATCTTGTGTTTCTGAACTTCCTATTGGGAGGAGTCATCTTTCCTTTGCACAGTTTTTCACTTGATATTTCAGTAACACCTTCAGCAGTGAGACTGACTTCCTGAATGAGGTGGAGATGGATGGTTAAACACTGAAAGATCCTCTGTCAGAACACCTTGTCACTCAGGGAGTACATTCTAAGGCCCTGTTTCTTTGACTGATTTTCATAACCAGTAGCCATTACATGGTGAGACTGTTTTGTGTCAATATCAATTGCTAGTTTACTTTACTGAAAGTAAGCTAAAGTTCATTGACATGAAGCCATGACATGTGAAGTGATGGCATGGAGCTTTAAGCAGAGGATGCAGGTCATGGGTAATCCGTATAGGGTGTTCCCAGGGATTCTGAGTTACTTTTTCACACACAGAGAACAGATTTTCTCCATCAACAGGTCATAGGTGTGCATACTCAGTCACTCAGTCATGTCTGACTGTGACACCCTCGACTGTAGCCCGCAAGGTGCCTCTTTCCTTGGGGTTCTCCAGGCAAGAATGCTAGAGTGGGTTGCCATTTCCTCCTCCAGGGAATCTTCCTGGCCCAGGGATCGAACGCATGTCTCTTGTCTCTCCTGCATTGGAAGGCAAATTCTTTACCATTGCGCCACCTGGGAAGCCCCACATGAACAGATCAGTGCCCAGAAACCTGGCTGAAAGACTTAGAGTCTGCAAAAGAGGCTAATGGTATACCTACATACTTTCCTAATGCACAGGTCCAGTGCCCAATACATTTAATTTATTTTATTTCATGGTATGAAATACCATGGCACCACAGAAGAGTTCCGTGTTGCCATCACCTTAATATTTATGTGAAAAAATTACCAATTCAATTCTTTCACAGTCAATTAGGTTCCATCTTTTATTACAAAATATAGGAGAAGGCAATGGCATCCCACTCCAGTACTCTTGCCTGGAAAATCCCATGGACGGAGGAGCCTGGTAGGCTGCGGTCCATGGGTCGCTGAGAGTCGGACACGACTGAGCAACTTCACTTTTACTTTTCACTTTCGTGCATTGGAGAAGGAAATGGTAACCCACTCCAGTCTTCTTGCCTGGAGATCCCAGGGACAGGGGAGCCTGGGAGGCTGCTGTCTATGGGGTTGCACAGAGTTGGACACGACTGAAGCGACTTAGCAGCAGCAGCAGCAGCAGCATGCAACAGATATCTGATAATAATGATGATAAGGTAATAATATTTAATATATATTAAGCACTTACTATGTACTTAGAACTTGTGAAATATTTTATTTATTTATAAGAGTGAATCGCTAGGGTAAAATACAATATATTGGAGGAAAGTAAACTTTATTTTGATTCTTATATACTTTGTCCTTTTTTACCTTTGTATGTATCCTCATAATTCATCCAAATCTTGTCAGCTCAGAATTGCCAAGTGTGCGCGTCCATTTTACTTAATTAGATCATGGAGTCAGCTTTCTTTTCAATTTATAGGCATTTGACAGTATTACAAATGCCTATTGGTATTACTGTCTTCTTTCACATTCCAACCAACTGGGAAATGTTTTTGGTGCCAAGTGAATTAAAGTAAATCCTGAATTTTAAAAATTGTTTTAGTATATTCATATACTACTAGGAAAAAAACAAAACAATATAAGTCAAAGTGCTATGCTTAGTTGCTCAGTCATGTCTGACTTTTTGTGACCCCATGGACTGTAACCTACCAGGCTTCTCTGTCCATGGGGATTCTCCAGGCAAGAATACCAGAGTGCGTTGTCATACCCTCCTCTGAGGGATCTTCCCAACCTAGGTCTCCTGCGTTGCAGGCAGATTCTTTACCTTCTGAGCCACAAGGAAAGCCCAAGAAGACTGTAGTGTGCAGCCTATCTCTTGTCCAGGGAATCTTCCTGATCCAGGAATCGAACCAGGGCCTCCTGAATTGCAGGCAGATTCTTTACCAGCTGAGCTACTGTAGGAGACAATACTCTAGCATCTCTCCTGTTTTTGCTGTTCTTTGGGAGTATAATATTCCTAGAAGAAGGCAATTAAAATTTTTCAAACCATTGGAGTAACATCAGAATGAGTTTGCATTAAATTTGTTATAATGTAGGCTATTTCAACATGGCTACCCTAAAATAGAAGACCAAAAGTATTGTGTTTATGACTATTGAAATGCCAAAAATGTTCAGCTTTTATTTAAATACAATTTTATTTACACCATTTTTTTTTACTCCATTGTAAGTGGATGATTTAACTATTCTACAGTAGAAAACTTTTTAGCTATTTCTGCTGCAATCTTTGGGCTTTGAATGACTTCTTGAGACACCACTGTGTGTGCTATAGGAACACTATGCCAAAGCTTCCTGCAGTGCATGTGTTCTTTGGAAAGTTAGTTGCTGGAATGTTATTAGGATTCTATGGAAATTCATCCCCTTCATCAATGAACTTCAAAAAACAGCACTCAAACATGATTAAGTGTTCTTGTTTAGATGCTGTGTTTTCCTGAGATCTTGTTTACGGCAAAACTTCTCTCTTAGGGTATGCATGCTCAGTCGTGTATGACTGTTTGCCACCCTGCAAACTGTTGCCCACCAGGCCACCAGGCTCCTCTTCCGTGGAATTCTCCAGGCAAGAATACTGTAGTGGGTTGCCATTTCCTCCTCCAGGGGACCTTCCCAACCCAGGGATCGAGCCTGCTTCTCCTTCGTCTCCTGCATTGGCTGGCAGATTCTTTACTCTTGTGCCCCCTAGAAAGCTCTTCATTTCAAAAGAAAAGGAGTTTGAGTCTTTAATTCCCACTTTGACCAAGTAGAAAAGATCCCTGTCTCAGATGCCTGAGAAATTTTCATAACAAAATAGGAAGCGCTCCTCCAAAGTCTGTGGCAATATGATCTGGAGTGGAGTTAACAATTAGATTGTAGATATAGGTATCTGCATGTTTATTGTGTACAGCTGAACTGAGCAAAAAATATTTTCTTCTGATAAGACAGTATGATAACAGAGGGGAAAAAAAAATCCTGTTCCATGGTTTACTGATAGAAAAAGTTTGTCTTACATACCATCAATTCCCAGCCATGCTTAAAAAGCAATTTTAATAATAACTTCATAACTTACAACATTTAGGAACAGAATGAAAAATGTGTGGATACATACAATTAAAATCATCTGATAATTGGACAACTCGCAGAATATTCTCACAGCAGCTTCATGACTAACAGTTGTCAGGGGAACATATTTTCATATAAAGTTTGACCCTTGATTCCTCTGTGATAATAGTTATCTCTGTCAATAAATATTGACATTCATCACTACCAAAAATCTGTCTTTACTTATCAGACAAAATTGGAGTGATCCTAGTTAATGGTAATGAGACATAAGTTTTTAGACTTGTACGTGTATGGGAGTTAAGAAATAAGTAGTATTTTTACAATATATTGTGACAATTTAGCACTAAGTAAGCAAGAACTATTCACATGGGTGCCTACACTGTCAGAATGTCATACCTGTTGATGAGTCGTTTGCAGTCATGGACTGTGAAGTCACAGACAATGAAAGTCAAGATAAACACATGAGCTTTAACCTTAAAAAGCATCTGTCCGCAATGTGGGAGACCTGGGTTTGATCCCTGTGTCAGGAAGATCCCCTGGAGAATGAAATGGCAACCCACTCCAGTATTCTTGCCTGGAGAATCCCATGGATGGAGGAGCTTGGTGGGCTACTGTCCATGGGTCACAAAGAGTTGGACACGACTGAGCAACTTCACTTTCACTTCACTTTACCCTTTAGGTTAAAATGCATTTTTTTTTTAAATGAAAAGGGAACTGTATTTATTCATTATCAAAGAGCAGAATTAGCATCAACTCTGAAAGAGTTAGACACAGAATAAGTTTGGTTTTGGTAAGAGTGAGTTGAACTAATACCTGAAAGAGTCAATTCAGGTTATAGCGACAGACCTGGATACCAGACAGTACTAAAACATGACAATAAAGAGGCATGGGGCTTCCCTGGTGGCTCAGTGGTAAAGAATCCACCTGCCAGTACAGGGGACACGGGTTCGATCCCTGATCCGGGAAGATCCCACATGCTGAGAAGCAGCTAAGTCCACTGGCCACAGCTCTTGAGCCTGTGCTCTAGAACCTGTCAGCCACTACTACTGAGCCTACATGCTGCAGCTGCTGCAGCCTATGTGCCCCAGAGGCCATGCTCTGCGACAAGAGAAGCTGCTGCAATGAGAAGCCCATGCACCACCACCGGAGAGTAGCTCCCCGCGATCAGAGAAAAGCCCACACTGCACCCAAGACCCAGCACAGCCAAGAGTAAAATGACAAGTGAATAAAGAAAATAAAAAGAAGCATGGAGATGACAAGGTATAGAGAAGAAAGGAAAGTCCAGACTTGGTGGAGCACAAATTGCCTTGCATAATTAGGTGACGTAACACTCTTTATTGTTGTTCAGCTGCTGTCGTGTCCAACCCTTTGCACGCTTAAACTTATATATAAAAGTACTTTAAAAATAAAAGCAAAGGGCCAAATATCAGACATCAATGTCACCCTTAAAAGCAACAATATTGTGACTCCTGTGAGAAGCATTGGGAGGTAAAATCAATCCATGCGATTCAACAACAGCAGCTTATTCTTATTTGAATTGTATTTATAAGCTGAAACTTCAAACCCTGCAAAGATGATTACTGTGCATGAGAAATGAAGCAGGATAAGAGCTTAGATCAACAGTTTTCAAGCATACTTAGCAAAGGGATCTTTTTACAAAGCAAAATTCTTTGACAGAATACCAATGTATGAAAACATATTTTTCTATTTGTAGGTTCAAATTACTAGCAATTATGTACCATGAAGTCATTTAAAATAAAGAGGTCATTGTGATAAATAAAAATTCTGAAAATGAGTGTCATAGATGACAGCCATGTAAGTTTTAGCATTCAATGTATTGATACATTTTGTTTTCTTCCTACAGAATTGGGCAAGTCCTAATTCATATGTACAAGGAATTTGCAATGGCAACAGCTTTTAAATAGTTTTGCAGGGTAACAGAGTAGATATTACTCTGAGGTTTGCACAGAAATAAGTTTATCTGCACAAATCAGTAGGTATCAATGTATCAAAATATGTGTATAATTTTTATTACATATCTTAAGACAGTTAAAATATCCTTAATGAAGATCAAACTAACATTAGAACATTCAAAGTACCTCTTGAGAGTTGGTAGTGGGGTCCAATTGGAATGTGCTGGCTTGAAGACTCCGAAGAAAGGTTATTCAGAAATATTTTGTTGAGAACAGAAGAAGCAACGAAGTGATACTATAATAATTTATTGTAGAGCTTTATTAAGTAGTTCTGTCATCAGTATTATCAATTTTTTCCTCTGATAATCCAGAGGCAACTAAGTGATTTCAGCTCAGGCTTACATCTATCTGGTGGATACCAGAAAACTATTTCTGAAAGTTGCAATTACAGTGGTGGCTTAGACTGCCAGTTGTTTATGGCCAAGTAAATATGATGGATATAGTCAACAAGAGAATATGAGATCATAGATAAGATAATATAAGGGAAATTAAATTAGAAATTAGTAGGACCAAGTCCTTCTCATGCTTTTAGGACTCAGTTTAGAATCCAAGGGAATCCCCTAAAACTGGATTAAGTGCTCTCAGCCTAGTAGTGGAGCAAGCAGAGATTAATATTAATTTTTCCTCAAATATTCTCTGTCCTGGGTTCAAATATGCACATATCCTCTTTCTAAATACACTTACACTTGCCTCTACCTGACTCTAGACTATGATATTTGCGAAGACAGAGATTGTATTCATCATGTGTACCAAGACTAAATTCAGTCCTCAGCCCAGAATTGGTCCCTAATGTGTGGAATGAGTGTGCAGATGAGGAAGTGATCGCTGTTCACTACTACCTAGAATGTGGGACAGAAGTGAAGTGAAAGTCTCTCAGTCATGTCTGAACACTGGACAAGAACACTGCAGTGGGTAGCCTATCCCTTCTCCGGGGGTCTTCCTGACCCAGGAATTGGACCGGGGTCTCCTGCATTGCAGGCAGATTCTTTACCAGCTGCGCTATCAGGGAAGCCAGAGTGGGACAGATGAGTGTCATAAAACACAGTGAGCAACTCTGCATAGAGAACAAGTAAACATAAAGCATCCGAGGACATACTGGCAAAATTGATGTTTCTGTGGACCTTGATTTTTGTTTTGTTGCATCTGAAGACAAATACTATGACTAACTTAGATTTCTCCCGCTTAGCAAGGGTTGGGGCTACGTCACTTCTAGAGTAATTCATCATGACTAATTCATCATGAGGTATCACTCTCAGTGGAGGAAGTGGTGATGCTGATGATGAAGCAGAAGGCATTCCCCCATCCCACCCCACCCCCTGGAGAGATGTTAGCAGGGCCTTGCAGTCCTGGAAGTGCTGTTTTTCATTGAGATGCAAAGCTGAGATCTTAATCTTTTGTAACATTGCTGGTTCTCTAAACTGTGCAGTAAGAGACAGCCAGTAAAAATAGTAACATATAATATCTTGTATTTGGATAGCTTTTCTCAGGTTTTAGAGCATTGTCATATTCATCACCGTCTGAGGTTTTCACATGAGAGATTTGTAAAGTAGGTAGAATAAGGGATATGAGGATGGGAGGACTAAAGCCGAGAGGTAAAGTTCCAGCTCTTGTGGCTAAAACAGTGACAAATTCTGGATGAGAACCTGATGCCTTCCATCCAGGTTCTGTGTGACTGAAGTTTTATAAATTCTGTGCTGAAATAATTGCTTATGTTCAGTATCTCCCAATATGCCTTTCTGGATTTGGGTGAAGGACCAAAGTATGGCAGCCTTTTCTGTAGCTTTATTTGAGTAACCATGGAGATAAAACCAAGCCCCCCCAGAAAAAAAAATCTTTCAGTTAAACCTATGTGTATGCTCCTGAAGATGCATCAGGAAAAAAAAAAAATCACTCATTGTCTTAGTTAAGCAAGTGTGGTCCTGAATGGGCAGTTGCAGTATTGCTTTAGAATGCCTGATGAAGTGTGTGTGTGTGTTGTGTACAATACCTTTATTCCAAAGCACTTAGTAACTACTTTCCTATTCATCCAGTCTCTTGCCCATGAGAAAAAAAAAGACAAAAACATACTAGCTCAAATTCATTTGTATCATGGTAGATGTAGATTTCCTAAACTCTCATCAGATGTTGCAAAGTTGTTTTATTTTTTTAAGCTCAGAACTATAAAGACACATCTGTCCACCATCAGCTCCTATAATCCAAAAATCTTTCTAAATGACCTGAAACAGAAGTTGTGTGTGTTTTCAAATCCCAGATCCCTTCCCTGTTATGTCCGAATATATCTCTAGCACTCCATTTTAGCTCTCAGGATATAATGGAAAAACTGACCTTTCTTGATTGAGGCTCATAAAGAATCAGAAAATGTGTTCTTTTTTTTCCTGGTAGGAAGAAGAAAGCAGGATTGACCAGGACATAGTCTGTACCCAAGGATGTGGACAGGAATGAGCCACAGAAAGCCTGGGGGGGTGGGGGTGGCAGCTATATGTGGCAGGTGGCAGTAAAATGAAAATTTGTCTGGTAGAGAGATACAGTCTTCCCAACAGGAAAAGCATCTGTAATTCCTCCTGCAGGTAGAGGAAGAAGGAAACCTCTGGTCTCTGGTGAGTTTCCCCCGTGGGTGGGATATACCTTAAAGAGGAAAACTTTAAGATTTAGAGCTTGAACAACACCATCAGTGGTACTTACCTGCTAAAATATCAGGGTAGTATAGAGACAGTCTGCCTGGTTAGTCATGTGTGACTCTTTGCGACCCTCTGGACTGTTGCCCGCCAGGCTCCTCTGTCCATGGGATTTCCCAGGCAAGAATAATGGACTAGGTTGGTGTTTCCTACTCCAGGGGCTCTTCCTGACCCAGGGATCGAACCCACATATCCTGCACTGACAGGTGGATTCTTTACCACTGAGCCACCTGGGAAGCCCTACAGATAGTATAGTTTGCACTTGATTATATTTGGGAAAAAAAATATATATATATGTATACCTAGTTTATATTTAAATTATTTTTTAAACTAAGGCAAAAATGAGTTACATTCTCAAAAAGTAGACTCCTCCAGCAGTAATCTAGACACTATTTTTCAAACAATGCTGGGGACAAGAGAAGGAGTAAATGAGAAAAAAAAAAAAAAAAAAATATATATATATATATATATATGAAGGGAGGGAACCTCTTTCCCACCCCGACTCCTGCAATTAGAGCCGGTTAATTGATTGTAAGTTTGGACCAGAGTCCCCCTCTCTGTGTTGTTTTAGAGGACAGCTGGCTAAAGAGGGAGCTGGCATGAGCGTTAGGAGGTGGAAATGAAGCAAAAGCCCTTCCTCTCAGAAGGTTATGTCCCCAGACCTGGTCCGAGGCTGCAGTTACTCAATAGGAACTGCTTCCCCGGAAGCTGCAGTGTCTGTTGAGCATCTTCCTCTTCAAGCTGGTCCCACCGCAGTGGCCAGGCCTACCTGGCACCTTGGCTTTTCCAGCAAGCAACAAACTGTGCTTTGGGCAGAGTAGTTAGAGACCATTTCTCTGGTTCTCTAATACCTCCCTTCCAGGTCTTTATAGAGACTTTGCTATCCTGACTAAATTCTAGCTGATACAGGGTCAAACCAAGATAGAAAAATAAATATAAAATAAATAAAATAAAAAATAAATATGAGTAAGATAGCAAGCTCTAAACATGACCCATCCTGAGGAGTGATTTCTTAACATGTTGCCCAATGGGGCCAAAATAGCACCCCTGTATAGTTTCTCTAAGCAGCAGCCTATTTCTTGAACTAATAACAAAAATAACAGCTACTATTTCATGAATATTTGTTATAACTCAGGCATTGTGTCTAACACAGGCATTGTGTACCTACTCTTTCCAATTATTTTAACAACCCCTTAATGAGGGTGTCACCAATACACAGATGATAAAAACTAAGGCTACTAATGATTAAGGAACTTGCTTAAGGTTGAGACAGCTGGAAGGTGCTGGAATCAGATCTATCTGGTTCCCTTCTAACCTCAGTTTGTTCTACACAATGTGCTTGGCAATGATAATTCACATATAGTACTGGCAACTCGAAGAGGTTCAAGCTAGAGATGATGAGATGAAAAGAATTTGACTTCTTTCTGGTTCTTAGAAACTGCTGGCTGTACTTCACCTCGAGCCTCCTTGCTTAAAGCCTTCTGGTGATCTTAAGTATTACGTTCTTACTGTTTAAAGTTTAGTATTTTGAATTAGGGTATCTGATACTTGCAACCCAAGGCATCTGAACCAATACTTTTTATAAGAGATTCTAAATCTGGAGGATATTTTGATTAATATTCTCAACAAAAATAAATAATTGGCCTTTTTCTTTGCTGAGTTACAAATCCCTTGTGCCCACCCAATTCCCTTTGGTATAATGGTCACCAAGCAAATTTGTCTTCAAGAATTTGTTTTCTCAGATACTTTGCCACTGGGAGGTGACTGCCCTTTATACCTATATTGTATAATAACTCATTTACAGGAAAAATCCAAGGTGCAAAAATGAACCATTGCTCATAAATCCATAGTGTCTTGAAATAACTTGTTCCCCCTTATACAGACATGTTGTGTATGGGGGCAGAGGTGACTGGGATAGAAAAGAATTCAGAGAAAATACTTATATCAATGAGGCATCCATCAAAGGAAACAGGAAATTACTATATTGCTGTTGTTTGATCACAAAGTCATATCTGACTCTTTTGTGACCCCATGGACTGTAGCCCACCAGGCTCCTCTGTCCATGGGATTTCCCAGGCAANGTGACTGGGATAGAAAAGAATTCAGAGAAAATACTTATATCAATGAGGCATCCATCAAAGGAAACAGGAAATTACTATATTGCTGTTGTTTGATCACAAAGTCATATCTGACTCTTTTGTGACCCCATGGACTGTAGCCCACCAGGCTCCTCTGTCCATGGGATTTCCCAGGCAAGAAGGAGTGGGTTGCCATTTCCTTCTCCAGGAGATCTTCTCGATCCAGGGATTGAATCCACGTCTCTTGCATTGGCAGGCAGACTCTTTGTCATTCAGCCACCAGCAAAGCTGTCCTTATAGGCCATGACTAAATTTTTCAAATGAAACTTACATGTTTCCTTTTCAATTTCCAAAAATAATAGGGTGGAAGTGAACAAAAGAAATGAGTTAGATTCAGGTCTAAATAGTCACAAATCAGTAACAGATTAATGGTGTGTCCATTGCTGAAGGCAACATACAGCCTTAGATGACGTGGGAAAGATAGAGGAATCCTGAGGCTTAATCATATTCTAAATTCAGTCTCCAGAGATAAATCATTAATGACATCCATTCACTCCATCTCCATGTGAGACTTGGCAATCTTCAATGTCAGGGGTCCTTTTAAAAGACAAAGGAGATTAGAGTGATTTGCTTCTTGTTTTTAGTTTTTGTTTGTAAATGCCTTTGGGCCTATATGGCTACACCTGTAAACCTATTTATAACATTTCAACATGTAAAAACACTCCAGTTCCAGAAATTGGGGGGTGGGGGGACAAAGAAAAATGCATTTCCGTTGATCACATCAGAATTTATTTTCAAAAAGCTTCTTTCAGGTGAACTTCTCAGTAATGAAATTTTAAACTATTAAAGCTGCAGAGTTGAGCTTTTTCAAGTGAGAATCCTAGTTATTGGTAGGCTCTATTCCGTGACCAAGTCAGGCATGAAGATGTTAGGACACAGATGTCTGTGTGAGATTTGCATGCAGTGTTCATATGCCTCCTTAGCTTGTTTATATATATCTAAATTCAAAGTTTATAAACAGGACTATGATCACCTGTTCTCAAGGGCTCATATGCTCTTCCAGATCATGACTGACTTCTCCATGTAAGCACAACATATAGAAGAACATATTGATATAAAGAAACATTGGGGGGATGGAAAGGGGAAGACTTCCTAGAAGAGTCTCTAGGACCTAACTTTTTAACAGAAATCTGGCATTGCTAATGATATTGAGATACTAATTAGAAATGAATATTGTAAATCTAGGCTGACTCTCGGCAACATTTAAGTAGGATGCAAGCTGGCAGCTGGGACCTTCCCTGCTCCCCAGTGACTGCCTGTGTTCTTCTCCTGGAGGTCCTTCCTCCTTCCTCCTGCCAGGCTATCATCTTGCTGTGTGCTTGCTTTCTTTCCCAGCACTCATGAGGATGCTTGGGTTGGGATCCTGGAGACGAGTCCTCCCAGGGCTATTTACATCATACTTGGGAGCCCTCAAAGATTAAAACAAATTGATAACTCACTATAAGATTGCCCAATAGGAATGTGGTTTTAAGCATTATCATGAGTAATTGAAGAGATATGTTTAGCATTGATTTTGAGAAATTTGTGCTTCCTTAACCACATTTCCCTGGAGAAGGGAATGGCTACCCACTCCAGTATTCTTGCCTGGGAAATCCCATGGACAGGGGAACCTGGCAAGCTACAGTCCATGGGATCACAAAGAGTCAGACATGACTGAGGGACTAATACACAATCACATTTACTGTTCATTGCATAAACACATGAAATAACAGGATTTTGTTGAACCAGAAATTCAACACCAGTAGCCACCTTGTTATTTTTAGATGTGACAGGTCCATAATGTAGGTATTCCTGTCTGTCTTGTATTCTGATGTATCCCAAGTGCCTAGAATGGTTTTTGGAACCTGGCAGGCTGCTTGTAAATATTTGATAAATGACTGAATACCTAGATGAATTTTATTTTTATTTTTGTCCAGGAAGACTTACACCAAGGAAAGGAACCCTTTACACTTTAAAACATTCTCTTTTATTCAGAACTTATGAAGTGATGGGGATTTATAGTGATGTCTCCTGGGATAACAATGTGGAGACAGGCACTGATGTCAGGACTTCATCCTGCATGGGTCCATAAATAGGACTGAAAATGCCTTTTCTCCTTCTCCATCTTTGCTATCTTCAGCCCTATTCTCTATACTCAAGATCCACTCCTCTTCCTACATAACCCCCAATAACGCTAATGCAATCAGGTTTCTAGTAATGACTAGTTAATGTAATCTAGGGAATTGAGATAGATGGAACTATATTCTAATGTCATAATCCTTTAATTAATCTAAACATTTAGGCAAGCAGTTGGCAAGATGCAAATTCTGGACCCGCTACATATGTCATGGATAGAGGATGGACAGATTTCACATGCAATACAACATGCTGCCCTTAACATCAAATAATGGACACACAATGAAAACAGTGACTTCCATAGTACATTCACTATTGAAGAAACCACAAGCAAATATACACTGTAATGAGTATTCATGTTTAGGGAAATGAATATGAATAATTCTTTATTTTTCAGAAGGAAAAGGAGAAAAGAGAAATATGATGGGACAAAGATACACTTGATATAATTGTGTCTTTAAGATCAGTCTTACTCTTCAGAAAAATTCTACTTATAATAGGAACTTTCTGTTTCCTGAACTTTATCAGAAGCATTCATTCACTCATTATTTCAAGGACAAAATGCTTTCATCTTTCAGACTGCTGGTATCCTCATTTCCGTACACCTCTTGTCCCAGAATGTGAGCATTTCCCCTGAGTATCAGATGAGGTACTCATTTATTTGCTCCAGTGAGTTTTCTTAAAACTTAGTCCCATAAACCTGCTAAATATATGGTCAAGAATACTGTGGCTCCCTAACAAATGATAAAATGAATTCAGCCATACCGTACTTGGCAGCTGGTCAAAATCAGTGACCCATAGTTACAAATCAGTCGCTGTAAGACAGAGGAAGACAGTTGTTAAGAAGGACAGGAAGACTCTTCAAGGACATTGCTGAGTCCAGGGAGGAACTGGCAGTCAATGGCAAATCATATTCAACATTTAGAAATAACCACAGCTCCCCAAGCACACTAGTTTATCACCCTCATGAACTCTTGCCATGGTGTTAGACTAATAAATGCGCAAGAGACAAAGAGCAACTGGAAGGGATTATTTCTATCCAGAGGATAAATGTGCTTTATGATGGGGACCTAATGGAACACCTGCATCATCTCTAATCCCTTTGCAAGTATGGGTCACTGTGAGGATGGACAAGTCACTGTCTGCATAGAAGGTGATAGGAAGCAGGAGGGAAAAAAAATGGGAAGGAAAAGCAGAAGTTGTTGGTAGAAAGAGCAATAACTATAGTATTTGAAAGAAAAATCAATAATGGGAATCCGCTTACTCAAATATTTACTCACTCAACAAATGTTTGAGCTCCCAATGTATCCCAGGCAATGGGGATGTTGCTGAAGAAAATAGTGAACTTAAATGTGCCTACATTAGAGAACGTACAATCCAGGACAGATTCATGATTAAAAGAAGTCTGGAATTTTTGTTTGTGGGGATTTGAGGGTAGACATAGTTACATATGGGCTTACCTGGTGGCTCAGATGGTAAAGAATTCGTCTGCAATGTGGGAGACCTAGGTTCCATCCCTGGGTTGAGAAGATCCCCTGGAGGAGGGCATAGCAACCCACTCTAGTATTCTGGCCTGGAGAATCCCTCAAAACAGAGGAGCCTCGCTGGCTATAGTCATGGGATCGGAAAGAGTAGGGCACAACTGAGCAACTAAGCTCAGCACAGCACATAGTTATATACATACATACATATATATATGAAAGTGTTAGTCACTCAGTCATATTCGGCTCTTTGCAACACCATGGACTGTAGCCTTCCAAGCGCCTCTGTCCATGGGATTCTCTAGGCAAGAATGCTGGGAGTGGGTTGCCTGCTTCACCAGGGGATTTTCCCGACCCAGGGATCAAATCCATGTCTCCTGCGTTGCAGGCAGATTCTTTACCATCTCAGCCACCAGAAAAGCCTATATATACAGGCCTGTTGTTGTTACTGTTGTCGAGTCATTCACTCGTGTCTGGCTCTTCGTGACCCAATGGACTGCAGCATGCCAAGTTTCCCTGTCCTTCATTATCTCCCAGATTTTGCTCAAATTCATGTCCATTGAGTCAGTGACGCCATCCAACCATCTCATCCTCTGCTGCCCCCTTCTCTTCTTGCCCTCAACCTTTCTCAGCATCAGGATCTTTCCCAATGAATATATATATGTCTACATACATATGTATTCATTTCCAATGAATATATATAATATCATTATATGCATATATATATTTAATGTATGGACTCAGCTTGCCTTAAATGAAGGGAAAGAGGGATGTTTTAAGGATAATTTTCTACCGATGGCAGATTGCCACCAGTAACAGCTATGGGCTTGGGTGAACCATACGATAGATCCATTTAAATATTTGGTCTTTTTCAAAACCTGTTCTGTTTTACAAGATACATTTCATAAACTTAAAATTCACCTGTACTCACTTGGGACCCCCTATCCCAGATTCTTGGGAATATTATTCTGGCATGTAATTTTGTGCAGATTTCAGATACTTTGTTAATATCTCCTGTGCACATTAATTGGTTATTACATGTCTAAACGTATACCCATTCTCTTGCTTTCAAACAGCAGTTCGTATTATTACACAGGATGTTTCAAAACACAGCATAAAGGAATTGAATTTGCATCCCTATATCCAAGTCTGATGATCCCCAAGGACCATGAGAAGTTTTTCATACCTGTACAAACTTGAATGTTCTCAGAAATGATCCCTTCAAAAACTCTCTGTCCCACATAAGTTTCTCCTTTCATGCCTAAGATGAACGATAAACAGATTTCCTCAGTTCATTTTGAACAGTCATTTTAAGTTCATTTGGGGAAGGCAATGGCACCCCACCCCAGTACTCTTGCCTGGAAAATCCAATGGACGGAGTAGCCTGGTGGGCTGCAGTCCATGGGGTCGCTAACAGTCGGACAGACTGAGCAACTTTACTTTCACTTTTCTCTTTCATGCATTGTAGAAGGAAATGGCAACCCATTCCAGTATTCTTGCCTGGAGAATCCCAGGGATGGGGGAGCCTGGTGGGCTGCCGTCTATGGGGTCACACAGAGTCGGACATGACTGAACTGACTTAGCAGCAGCAGCAAGGCATTCATTTAAGCTATTTCAGATCAGAAGAGCGGAGACTTTTACTTTGCTGATAAACGTGCATCTAGTCAAAGCTATGGTTTTTCCAGTAGTCATGTATGAATGTAAGAGCTGGACCATAAAGAAAGCTGAGCACTGTAAGAACTGATGCTTTTGAACTGTGGTATTGGAGAAGACTCTTGAGAGTCCCTTGGACTACAAGGAGATCCAACCAGTCAATCCTAGAGGAAATCAGTCCTGAATATTCACTGGAAGGACTGATGGTGAAGGTGATGCTCCAATATTTTGGCCACCTGCTGTGAAGAGCTGACTCATTGGAAAAGACCCTGATGCTGGGAAAGATTGAAGGCAGGAGGAAAAGGAGATACAGAGGATGAGATGGTTGGATGGCTTCACTGACTCTGTAGACATGAGTTTGAGCAAGCTCTGGGAGTTGGTGATGGACAGGGAGGCCTGGCATGCTGCAGTCCATGGTTTTGCAAAGAGTTGGACATGACTGAGTGACTGAACAGAACTGTTCCCCCACCCAGTCATCAGTGGTTCATAAACACTGGCGTCCATTTTCAAAGGGTCATAATTTATAATCAAGACAATTTAAAAATATCAAAGCAGAATTTGCATGATTTTTCTTTTTACCTGATAGAAATGTAAAATATCAGACCATCTGTTTCAAAAATGGGTACCTGGCAACTTTGGTGTTCTATCTTAGAATAACAAACATTTCCTCTTATACGACAACTCACTCCATCAGTACTAGCTGCCTGGAATACTGTGCTGAGAAGGCTGCTAAGTACAGACAAAAGAATTCTAGTCTTGATAAGGGAAGTCAGTTGTGGGTCCACCCTTAAGAAGTAGCTGCACTTCTGTCAGTATTTACTGATCCAGAGCCCAGCTCTGCCAGTTACTGGCTGGGTGAACTTTAGTGATTTACCTAACCTCTCAAAATGTACTTTCTCATCTGAATGAGGAGACAGACTAAATAAACAATTCCAAATTCTGGTCAACAGTTAAAGGAAGTATCAGGTTCACACATGGACTAGGTTTGAAATAAAGAGTCCCTTGGCTTGCTGCTGCTGCTGCTGTTGCTAAGTTGCTTCAGTCGTGTCCGACTCTGTGCGACCCTATAGACGGCAGCCCACCAGGCTCGGCTGTCCCTGGGATTCTCCAGGCAAGAACACTGAAATGGGTTGCCATTTCCTTCTCCAATGCATGAGAGTGAAAAGTGAAAGTGAAGTCACTCAGTCGTGTCCGACTCTTCACAACCCCATGGACTGCAGCTTACCAGGCTCCTCCATCTGTGGGATTTGCCAGGCGAGAGTACTGGAGTGGGGTGTCATTGCCTTCTCCATCCCTTGGCTTACTTAATCAGAATTTCTTAAGGGTTTGAAAACATTCATCCTAACAAAGACATAGAATGGTATTGATGCTCTACCAGGTTTGACAACCACTAGGTCAAGCTTTTTCTTCAGCTCTAAAAATTTCCCTTTAGTGTCTAGAAAGAGTGGAGGAAGTGTACAAGAGTTTAGTAGGTGGTCACAGGAAACACCTCTGGTGGAGAAATTGCTGTGGCGTTCCCAAGAATATAGCAAGAGTTGCAAACAGGAACAAAGACTAAGGAGGTGACCCCCCTCTGCCTGATCCTTTTTTTTTTGGCTTCCCTGGGTCTTTGTTGTGGTCCATAGCCTTCTCTCCAGTTGTGGAACATGAGTTCTAGAACACATGGGCTTAGTTGCCCCACAGCATGTGGGATCTTAGTTCCCTGACGAAGGCTCAAAATCACTTCCCCTGCATTGCAAGGCAAATTCTTAACCACTGGACCACCAGGGAAGTCCCTGATGCTTTGTGATGGTGGCAGGCTTCCCAAGCCTTCCTGCCTCTCCCGCGTTCCTCATCTGGATGCCTGTCTGTCCCATGCAGCCTCTTCTGTGCAATGCACAGAGTCAGAATGTGTCTCAGGTTTGTTAGTGACCATTGAATAAGCACATCACATCTTTTGTGTTTGAAGCTGAAAGGGGGCAAAGAACCAAAAACTAATATCCTTGGAAGCTCTTCTATACAGAATGGAATAACACAAAATGGGAACATCAGGTTAAGATGTGCCAAGGTAAAAGATTCACCTTGATTACCTCACTGAAACATTTCGGAATGAGGCCAAAAATAAATTATCTTTTTTGGGGTAAGATTTAGTGGATGAGACTAATGAGGGTATGAAAAATGCTGAAGGGAGCAGTTCTCTCCCATTTAATAATGGCAGCGGGGATTCTGACAGAATCTCCATTAGCAATTCCTTTTTAAGATAACTTAATTTCCTGATTAAACATGCATTTCTAAATCATATTGATGTTTTAAGAGAGAAACAAATAGGGGTGCCAATTCTCTTGGGCACAGGGGAAAAAATTCTTTTAACTTCTCTACCAACACCACATAACCTATTTTAGCTCTCCTTATCTTAGTGCACAGAAAGAATCATACAGTTAAGAAACTGCCTGAATCTAGACACTGAAGCTTGACCAGCTTGTAAAACTTGGGTGGAAACTAATTTTAGACAGTGAAAGAATTTTCTCTGTTGACCTGTATGGCTTATAGCTCTGTGAGGCTGAGTACATGTGTGTATGTTGCATGTATGGGGGCTGAGGAGGTGCAGGACATGGGAGGAATATGGCCTAAGCTAGGGCTTGCCAAACTCTGCCCCCCAATCTGGCCCACTGTTTGTTTTTATAAATCAAGTTTTATTGGAACACGGCCATTCCCATGATATCTATGGCTGCTTTCATTGTTAGAAAACACAGAGTAGTGATGCAACAGAGATTGTATGGTCCACAAAGCCAAGACATTTACTATCAAATCCTTCGCAGAAAACATGTGCCCACCACTGAACTGGTGATTCTATAATCTAGTCAGTATCCTATGCAAAAAATAAAAATTTGATGAATGTAGCACCTTACAGGCTGGCGAATGTTCTACCAATAAGAGGGGTGAGCAAAAGGCTTCCCTCAAGGATGTTTGAGAGCATCTTGTGCACAGGTGGATTCTTCAAAACCTCTGGCTCCATTATGAACAATGAAGATCTCAAAGCTCCTTCTCTGCTCATAAAAACGGGGGAAAACCAGCTCCTCTACTTTAAACAAAAAGCTTTCATTTATTTATACTTCAGCAGAAGTTCTGTGCTCTTCCTACCCACTAGGTTTGCTTCACAGAAAGGGACTATGTAATAACATCTTCAGAGATTAGCAGCCATCAGCAAGTCAAGATTTTTTTTTTTTTTAATTTCTCAACTCATCTCCTTTTAGACACAATGCCATAAAAAAAGCATCTGGGATATTTTTGTAATGAGAAAATTCACTTCAGAAGAGGGTTTGATATCAAAAGCTTATTTATTTTCTTTAAAAAATTGACTTTAGCCTCTGGTTTTACCTGTTTTCCTCAATTAGTATTACATTTTATATTTAAAAAAATGAAATTTGAAATCTACTTCTATGTACTGTAAAATCTGCTTACAAAGAATGAAGTTGCTGTTCTAATACAAAAATAAAAACAACAAAAAATAAAAGCCAATTCTTCACTAAAGGGTGGAATTATGCTTTAAAGTCAAGCCATGTGGCTTCTTATGGAAATATAATGAGTTAAAGATGAAATTCCATTTCTCGTTTGCATACATCTTGCAAAGATTCTGCCCAGTAAAATGGTAATTGGAGTCCTTTTTTTATAATAAATATTATAATTTTTAATCCTAATATTGTAAGCTATGAAATGTCTTCCATTTCCCCGACATATGTTTTTTGTCCTGTTTCCCAGTCCAAGAGACAGAAAATAAAATAAACACCTTAATGAACACAATACTCCTTCTCCTGAGACTCTGTACCTATCTTACGGACATAACATGGACCAGGGATTCTGAAGATTCTCCCCAGAGAGCAAAATCCTACCTCACTGCTCAACCCAGTGTGGTCTGCAGAAGTATTCAGTCTGGTTTGTTGCTAAATTGGTGTAGGACCCTGGTAAATTGCAATTTGCAATTAGAAGTGTATCTGTGAGGTGTCAGTGGGTTCATTTTCTTCTTTAGAGCTGACACTGCAAGATGGCAAAGGAGTCAGGGGGGGGGTTGTTTCAGACTCTGGGAGGCTGATCGTGGAAATACGGCTTCTCTGTTGCTCTTTTTTATTAATTGCAAAAACATGAGGAGAAACTCCTGTTAAGGAATTGTATTAGAAACAAAATATTTTGAATAATTCTCCTCAGTGATTACAGACAGATCATGAGGAGAAATGGGACTTTAGGGGAAAAGATTTTCAGACATTGAGTGTTTACTGGTTACTTGTCTCCAGCTCGCCTGATCAGTGTGTGCACTTATTAAACGACCTTTTATTTTTCTGTCAGTGCAAACATCCTGACTTTCCTACATTCCAGTGAGTGGGAAATTCTGCAGAGATCTGGATAAACTCCTCACAGCTGCTCTGCCATCTGACAACCTGATGGTCATGGGGGACCTCAACACACGTGTTGGCAGGAGTGCCAAAATGTGGAAGAAAATTATTGAACCGCAGAAGATTAGTCTCTTCCTGCGTGGTGAGCAGACCCAGCAAAAAACTTGAGTCCCAGACAGCAGCTTCGATCATTAAAGTTAGGAGAAAAATATCATGGATAAGCCATGAGTAAAAAATAACAGCATTTCACTCGCTCTGCCTTTGTTTCACAGCAGAATGCCAAGCAGTTAACCATCTGAATGAGCCAAAGACCATGAGCCAAAGACCATCATTGCCTGGTATGTTTCAGATCATAAGAGCATAAGATGGCACCTATAAAATGAATATTTGGATAAACTTAACTCATAGAAAATAATGATACCTCAAAGTAATTTTTAAAGGATAAAAGAGCATTCATCACAGAACAGAAAACACCCTTTGGTAAACTCAACATAAATCACTTTATGCCATTGTGTGCATGCATACTCAGTCACTTCAGTCATGTCTGGTTCTTTGTGACCCCCTGGTCCATAGTCCACCAGACTCCTCTGTCCATGGGATTCTCCAGGCAAGAATACTGGATTGGATTGCCATGCCACCTCCTCCAGGGGATCTTCCCGACCTAGGGATCAAACCCACATCTCCTGGATCTCTTGCATTGCAGGCAGACTCTTTACCACTGAGCCACCTGGGAAACCCCATTTTATGCCATTATTTGCCTATAAATATACCAAGCTTCATACTGTACTACAAAAATTTTTATACTACAACATTGCTTTTAAAGGTTTTCCAACTTTGAAATACTATAATTCCAGTCATTCCATGAAATCCTCACCTTCTTAACCACACTAAATACATCTGCTTAAATCTTGACAACTTTTAATCAACTCATCCCTCTCGCTTTACCATTTGCTCTGCTCACATTTGCTTCAAATTATTATTTTTCTTCAGAAGACTGTAGCATATTTTTGTAAATGCTGGGATTTAAAAATTCTTGTTTTTATTCTAGTTATATGTATGTCTTGATTAACCTGCAAGATTTTTTGCCTTCTTTATTGCAGAGAACTTAATATATTCATTTTTGTTTACAACAGCAAAGGTATTTCATGTAGTAAGTTCTCAATTAATATTTTTTGAGTCAAAGATTCTTTAGTCTGGATCTGAAATTAATTTGGACATCATGATATGTTTTCCAGATTCCCCCAAAACTATATTTTTCTGATCCCAATATGGTTACATAATTTTAAAAAATATTTAACAGTAAACCAGAATCTGTGTAGCAGAATCCAAGGATTTCAGCTCTGATTTTTCAGGAAAATGTTGGCTATAGAGAGTTCCCATGGTAAAAGCTAGCAGTAGCTTCACTTCATACCTCTGCAAACATTGGCTTACTCAAATAGCATGAAGAAACTCTTCTCTTGTAATTTCTATATTATAAAGAAACAATTGTTTCTATGATGTGGAATGAGTCTTTATATTACCCTTTTCTGGTTTGCTAGTTCTCACTGTCTACTTTTTCAAATGTGCTTTTTTTCTTTAGAGAAAGTCCACGTCTACCAATTAAAATTCAAGAGCTCAATGCTCTAAAATGGTAACAGAGTCAAGTATGGTAGGAAATTGCTTCAATAAAGGGAAGACTAAAATATAATATTTGTAAAAGGACCAGCTTTGATGATTGCTCTCAGTTGGTCATTGTCAACTTCCAATGGCAGATCATTGCACTCCTCATCTTCAAGGCTCTCATCTCCTTTGCAAAACTTCTTGAACCACACTGCACTATGCTTTTGTTAGCAGTTTCTGGGCCAAATGCATTGTTGATGTTGTGGGTTGTCACCACTGCTTTACAAACCATTTTGAACTTGAATAAGAAAATCACTCGAATTTGCTTTTTGTCTATCATTTCCATGGTCTAAAATAAATATAAAATACACAGCAAGTAATAAGTCATTAGCAAAAAAGCATGAAGTAGAAATGTGCATTAAAATGATGTATAACATAACCATGTTTATTTAAGAACGCATTCCAATATCAAATGGCAAAGTTTAGCAATGCAAAACCACAATTACTTTTGCACCAACCTAGTAAGTTTCTGACAACACAGTGGTAATAAATGTAAGAAGAATGACAAGAATGACATTGTACGGAATGAGTTCTGTGACACTATGACATGGGTTCTAGCCTAAGCTTAGAGTGAGAAAGGTTAATAAACCCTGGTGAGGCTCCATCCTCAAAAATACATCCCACACCACATCTTGCTCCCATTACTGCTCTTTTCAACTTATGCTGACAGCTAAAGTTCAGAGGTGGCTTTGTTTCCCTTGTAGTCGATGTTAGTTCAACATTAGACCCTAAAGGTGGAACAAGCACAGAAATAAGTGCACAGGAATAGGACAAGAACTTTGGAGCCAAAAATAACATGTGTTTTACACTTGGGGCAAGTATATAAATTAAAAATGGAAGAAAAGTGGGCAAAAGTGAGATAATTGGCTAATATAAATACCTGTCAAACCTGACTTTCTCACAGAAATTCTGAGCTGAGAAACAAATAAAATTGCTCACTACCACCCTCAACTCACACTCTTTTTCTTCAAGAAAACATCAGGGTCGTTTTATGAGATTTGGCTGCAGGAATCTAGTGTATAAATGGGAAGGAGATAAGGATCAAGATTTCCTGAAGTATTTTGTGTCTAAGAAGAACAGAGAAAATAGTATCTGCACTTTTCGGAAATAACTCTGGGCAATTGATGAGAGCCTAGAAATCATGGGGATGTTGCTTTTCAATATTGTGAGGGTCTACAATTGAATCTACTGCTTGGATTTAATGGATCAAGTTGACTCTACAACCGTAAATGGTGATCAAATTATAACCAGTTGAGGAATTTAAGTTTCATTTATGATTGCTTCTTTGGATGAAACAGATATTAGATACGACAAACAGAGGTTTGATAAATCATAGTATCCTTCTAAATTTAGGCGGTGAAATGGGTTGAAGGCTGTATCAGATCACTTCATCTTTATCAGCATACTTTGAAAGCTTTTTGCTCTCTTTTTAAAAATATAATTTTATTTACTTATGTATTGACTGCACTTGGTCTTCACTGCCGCTCAGGCTTTTCTCTAGGTGTAGGGAACAGGGACTACTCTCTAGGGATGTGAGGGCTTCTCATTACAGTGGCTTCTCCTGTTGGGTCACGGGCTCTAGGGCACTCGAGTTTCAGTAGTTGCAGCACGTGGGCTGAGCGGTTGTGGATTCCCGGCCCTAGAGCACAGGCTCAGTAGCTGTGGTGCATGGGCTTAGTCACTCTGCAGCATGTGGGGTCCTCCAAGACCAGGGATCAAAACTGTGTCCCCTGCACTGGCAGGCAGATCCTTTACCACTGAGGCACAAGGGAAGCCCCAGTCGGTACTTGGGATGCTTCTATTTTTCTCCCTCAAATAACATAGGACCAACCAAGAGACCCCAGTCATGGTGGATATAGGGCATTAGTATGGAATTCATACTTACGTAGCATAAGACCTCATTAAAATAAATGGGGCTAATAGAATAAACAGAAGATCCAACCATATCATCTTCACTAAACTGGTAATTAACCACATTTTGACACTAACATGAAAACTGCTGCTGCTGCTGCTAAGTCACTTCAGTCGTGTCCGACGCTGTGCGACCCCATAGACGGCAGCCCACCAGGCTCCCCCATCCCTGGGATTCTCCAGGCAAGAACACTGGAGTGGGTTGCCATTTCCTTCTCCAATGCATGAAAGAGAAAAGTGAAAGTGAAGCCGCTTAGTCGTGTCCAACTCTTAGCGACTTCATGGACTGCAGCCTCCTCCCATGGGATTTTCTAGGCAAGAGTACTGGAGTGGGTTGCCATTGCCTTCTCCTAAACTTTGGATATCTTCTGTATTCTACCTTATCCCCAAGACCATGCTTCCCTTCAAGTTTTCATGCTATTTTAAAATTACTTTAAATGCCTTGAAACCTGGTGCTGTCAGAAGTAAATAAATAAAATTTTAAAGTAAAATGCGTGAGTAATTTCAGCAAACCCTTAGGAATGTCATTCTCTCCTTGGCAGACAAAGATCCTACAACAAATGTGCCTGTGTATCCACCACATAACCTCATAAAGATACTTCCAAGATGACAGTACCTAGAACTAGTTGGCTTTCTTCATGTTTTCTCTGTAAGAGGACTTTCAAAGGACCTCTAGCAGATATCTGATTCTGACAATGCCGCTGTTAGTAACCTGAGAGTCTGTGAGAACCTTCCCTGATGATAAACTTGGCAAAAATTTGATCTGATTTAAAGCAGCCAAAGAGCAGTATAAAGCAGTCAGAAAACTAAGTCACAGTTAGAGAATTTAAAAGCATCAGAGATGCTTCTTGAAATTAATTTCTAATTTTATTTTTAATCCAGCTTTTCACAAATTAGCTCATGTCCAATAACCACAAACAAGGCAAAGAATGGCTTTAACCTAATATAAATCAACATATTTACATCTTGTAGAATATCATGGTTAAACAGGTAGAATTATCATTTTCTTATAGTATGCATGGTAACTGAATGTGAGCCTGAACAGACACACTATGTTAAATGTTCTATTCTACTCCATAATAGAAATTACAAATGCTGCAAAAGCTGAATTTTTTTTTTTTTTTTGAGAGTAAAATCCCTGAAAGTGACTCTATCTTTCAGTTTTAGGACAGGATTTCAGCATGTTTCAACCGTTTGAAATCCTTACCAGTAGATGCAAAGCCTTTTTTAGGAAATCTTAGTGAGAAATGTGGCTGATCTAGAATACAACCATATCTCTGCTATCTTTAATTTAGACTTAACGCTTAACTTTCAGTTAAGACAAAAGTGCATGTAGCAATACATTTTTTTAAATCCCAAAGATATTTGTTTAATTGATACAATCATAAAACATCTACATGCAAAAAACTCCTTAATATTTTGTCTTGATTATGATATAATGATGAATTAATCTCAATTGATTCACTGTAAATCCTTTCTAAGACAAGGTGATCTAGCAATAAATAAACAAACAAATCCCCTGCTTGAAAAAAATAATCCTACATTTAGATTCATTTTTAGCACAGGAATTGTGTTATTAAACAGAACAACACATCTTTTAGGGTTGACATGCATAAAGTAAAAATGTGTCTTAGGCATTTAATTTTAAAACAATCCTGAATATTTCCAACCCAGAGCTACAATGAAGATTTGCTTGGGGCTGAGATATGATCTAAGATTTTGACATGGTTTTCTGTGTTTATTATGGATACACATTCAAGGTACAATTTTCTAATAATAATTATCACACAGTTAAAATTATATATTTAATTAGAAATTAATTTGTTTAATGACAATTCCCTAAGCAGGAAGATCTATGAGAAAAACCATAAATATGTTTGAATGAATGAATGATTGCTTGAATAAATGTTTATTACATTTTCAAGTTTTTAAAAATGAGAGCTAAAAGTCTCTAAAGTTTTAGACTTATTAGATATGCCTATTAATTTAGTAGATAGAAACAAAATCATGAAGAAAGCAATTCAAATTCTAAACATGAAAGTTAAAGTCAGTTTTTACTTCATTTCTACATTCATAAAAGGAAAAGGTTTTGTCTATTTGATAGTTTTTATAGATCAAAACGAAGGCATTTTCTCAGATAATTTGGTTCATTGACTGTTTTTATTTTCTTGATTCTTCCTGACCCCATACTCTTCTAAGCCTTAGAGGTTTTCAGTTATACATGAAATAGTCCTCAGCTATAACTACCAAATTATATTAAATGATTCTCTTTTCCACAAAAAGATATCTAGCGTATACATTGTAAAGTACTTTTCTTATTTGTAAAACATATAATTAATATTTAATTCTTAGATATTATCATCAATTACAAAGTCATTTCTTTATGCAGTATTTGATTTGCTAACTATAGTAATGACTTTGAATTTAATTACTATTCTTTGCTATCAAATATTAAGTACTTCCACAAATGACTTATGAAGGTACCACTTTTTCTGCAACTGGTAATTATAATTAGTAATATAAAANAAACATATAATTAATATTTAATTCTTAGATATTATCATCAATTACAAAGTCATTTCTTTATGCAGTATTTGATTTGCTAACTATAGTAATGACTTTGAATTTAATTACTATTCTTTGCTATCAAATATTAAGTACTTCCACAAATGACTTATGAAGGTACCACTTTTTCTGCAACTGGTAATTATAATTAGTAATATAAAAGAGAACTTGTTTTTAACCTTTTTGAGTTTATATTTCAGGTAAAGAGAGTTTCAAGAGACATATAATTCATGGAGTTATAAAAAACAAAATCTGTGGAAATTTTATGCAAATTACTTTTGATCGTACATTTTACTGACTTCTAGAACATGTTTGTAAATTCACTAATACCTTTTTTACCATAGAAGCCAAGTAAATTTTAATATTTATATAATCATTACAAATATAGTATGTTCTTTATAACCAGCTTCTTTTCTTAAAATTCTCCAAGCCAGGCTTCAACAATATGTGAGCCATGAACTTCCAGATGTTCAAGCTAGTTTTAGAAAAGGCAGAGGAACCAGAGATCAAATTTCCAACATCCACTGGATCATCAAAAAAGCAAGAGTGCCGGGGGCGCGGCGCGAGAGGGAGGCGGGGGGCGGGGGGAGAAAGGACCCGAGCAGCCTCGATCTGGGGAGAGAGCGAGCGTGGGGGCGAGGAGAGGGAGCGAGGGCGCGGCGAGCCGGAGGGAACGAGAGCGGTGCAGTGACAGGGACTGCCACTGGGGTCAAAGGAGCAGAGCTCCAGGAAGCAGGGCGGCCGAGGCGCCGCTCCGTGCGCGCTCCCCGGCGGGACCCCGCGCCCTCGCGCGCCCCTGCTGCAGCCCCGGCCCGCTGGAGCCCCCACTGGCGCCCCGAGGCCCCCGGGTTGCGAGAGGAGGCGGGAGCTAAGGGCGAGGCCGGTAGCCTGCTGGTGCTCCCGGGTCAAGCAGGCGGCAGGAAGCTGAGCTGCAAGTTCATCATCATGAGTGTGATCAGCGTAAAAATGATAGGGGACTGAGGAGGGGGGCTACGGAGCCCCAGGAAAATAAAGGGAGTTTTCCCTCCAAATGGGCGTCTTCTGCAAAGGGAACACCCAGGGCCCAGGCCCCCCCACCCACCGACCTGCCAGGCGCGGTCTGGAGTCCAGGCACAGCTCCAGGGCGCAGAGCTTGCCTGGGGGCAAGGAGAGCGGCTCCGGCACTGCGCCGAAATGGGGGAGGCCGACCCTGGGTCTCCTCCCGTCTCAGAGCTTAGACTTTAATGGGGTAAAGCTATGCACCTTTTTCTGCACACACAGACACACACATGCATGCACACACACCTCTTTCTTTCTGCAATGTTGTTCCTGAGAAAGAAAAGGCCAACCCAGCTGACAATTTCTTTCACCTCCAGGTTCAATTTTAGGGAGGTGAGGAGAGGTAAAGAGTCTAAGTGTTAACATTTTGGTCTTTGGGGCACATTTCCCCCTAAGGATAAGCAGTTCAAAAACATTGTAAAAATCCGTTTGCCCCCCTTTTCCCCTGCTACTTTGGATTATGGAAGAAAAGATTTTCAGAATTGTATGCATACAACGTAAGAAAAGGAAAAGTCTCTGAGATGCTGGAAGACAGAGGAGAAGGAAGAGAAGGCTTTTAGAAAACTTGGTTGATGGCATTGACTGTGAAAGACAGGTGACCCTGTGATGTTATGCCATTGTCAGAGTTGAAGGATTTGGATGCCAACCAGCTTTAATTCCTTTCCAGGACTCAGACTCAAAAATCTAGGCATTCTCCAAAGGGAAATCCAGTGGATGTGTGTGAGAAGGTGAAGTGTGCTAGGTATATTATGTGACAATGGACTAGACATCCTGACTGAAATTATATCCCTTAAAAATAAAAAGGAGCCATTGCCACCTGGTCTGTGGCCTCTGTGTGGAGACTAATTGGTTTCCAGGGTCAGGGGAGGAAGGGAGAGAGGCTGGTAGGAGCTCCTATAAAAAAGATCAAACGGAATTCACTTGAAAACATGTCGCTTTTACAATGGACTTTCTTGGCACTT
This sequence comes from Oreotragus oreotragus, assembly GCA_006410675.1. Taxonomy (NCBI): domain Eukaryota; kingdom Metazoa; phylum Chordata; class Mammalia; order Artiodactyla; family Bovidae; genus Oreotragus; species Oreotragus oreotragus. Next base: position 32,637 of record SJYX01002932.1, on the reverse strand, counting down.
GAAGTAAGCTATGTCTTATGCCCGAGCTGAAATGAAGGGGAGAAGGTCTTGCTAATGTATTTATTTTGTTGTACAGTATGTGCAGAGTGTCCGTCCTTGTCAAATGTGCTGGGAACCATAGGACAGTCACTTTCCTTGCCCAGCATAAACCACAGCAAGGAGCACTGGCATAAAAGAACATCAAAGATGGGCAGGGGGATGGACCTTTTATATTTTGTTTTTGATTTCCAGTCCAGCAGCAAACATTGACTGGAGTCATGTTTTTTAAGAAATGCTTGCTTTTCTTTTCTTTATTCTGTGAGTTAGCAGTATACTCCTTATCTAAATGGTGAAAATTTTTCAACTGATTTTGACTGATTTAAATCTGCACCAGCCAAATCATTTCTGTGGTTTCCTTCCTTTAAAAAAAATACTTGATAGTTAATCAAAACAACAAAACTAGTTTCTACATGATTCCGGATCTAAATAATATACACACAAAAAATAATAACCTGTTCTACTTTAGTGACACATTTTATAGGACACTTAATGATATTTAAAAAAATCAAGTCAGTGATCTTTGCAAAGTTGATGAAGAATTATTATTTAATTGAGTGGGGAGAAATTGAGGCAAATAGCTTAAAATTGTAACATGTAGTATAGGAAGAAGTCTGTCTTTCTGTGTCTCTGCTAATCAGTTACCTACTGAGAGTGACCAACCTATATTAGGATTATGAATTTTTATTTCCATTTGTCTACCAAAATAAAAGGCTGGGGAAGTATATATGAATTTAAACAATAAATTAAGAACAAAAGAAACTCACTTTTCAAATAATTCTCATCCAATGTATTTGAACATACTGCATTTTGTGAAATCATATTCTCTACCAATATAGCTACCTACACTAAAAGCTTGTTTAAAAATGATTGGATGCGAACTATGACTGTCCCTGGACATCAGCTTTGAAACATCAAGCCTCATTATACCAAATTTTAAATGTTATATTCTGGGAATTGTGGGTGTGTGTGTGTGTGTATTTTTTTTTAAGGTAAGTAAGCCTATAAGATCCATTTTTGTTGTTGTTGTTAAATTCAATTTTTATTGCTTCTGATGGAAAACAAAAGAAGGATGAAAGTCAAATGCCAAGTTTATGCTTGCCTCTATGCAAATATTACACATTTTTTCCTTTAATGGAATGTAAATCTGTACTCTTTCTCCAGTGATTTCATTGAAGGAACTGGCAAATACACTTCCCAATAGCCTGCCACGGTGTCTGTTAAAATATCATTTCAGAATGCATTCAGGGAAGAAAATGAGAGGCAAAGCATGGGAGAACCTCACATGGAAGCCTGGAAAGTGAATACTACTTCCTTGGAAATGTCAGTACTTTATTTGGAGTTGGCTTTCATTCTCCCTGTAAGAACAGCTTTCCAATACTTCAGGGATACTTGCGTATAACTTAAAACTTAATTCCACCCTGTGGCTCCTCTTCAGAAAAAAATCAACTATTTTACCTCTTTTTTTCTTTAAGTTGGTTGCATTTTAATCATTTTCCAACAAAACTTAAGATATATATGATCAGAAATCAGTGACTGTTAATAGAACTATTATGACACAATTAGAAAATTCAGCCAACTAACACCTTTACTTGATTCCAAATTCCTTACTTTTTTAAAATTTGTTTTAAATGTTTTCATTGTAACCCCCTCAAACTGGAGACTGATGCCCTCTATTCCTTTCTGGTTTTCATTCTTTTGTGCTAAGCACATAGTATTAATAGAAACTTGGAAATATTTGTTAAACAACCTTATGAGTCAATAAATGAGAAAACGAATAAGAGAATTCATGAGTGACTGAAGCAACTACACAATGAAGGAAAATCCATATCATATTTGTAGGAATGGAAGTGACATCCTGAGACCAGTGTGGAGGATAAGAGCTAAGGATTTCCTATGGAGTTCAAAGAGTACAATTAAAGGGGTTTGTTAACATCTTCAGAAACATGAAATAGTACTTAAGACTCTCATAAGTTGATTTTCTCATGGAGAAGCTGATGATTTTTGTGTATCTCATCCATTTAAAGGCAGCCTTCTTTTTAAATATAGTAGGATGTACAAATAAAGAATTTGTATCTTAAAATTTACATATTTAATATACCAAGATATAGTCTCAAAAGAAAGCTATGTGCTTAACCTGATTCTTTGATAGATCCTTATTGAAGTGGGCAAAATAAATATATAAATAATGGGTTTTGTCCTTTTTATTTAAAATTTCCTTTTGGTTAACCAATAAAAATGTGCGTGACTAAGGAAGATTCAAGAAACACTAAAACTGGTGGAATTTTGTATCATAAAATAAATTTTATAAGCATCATCTTAGAAAGACTAAATCTGAACCACCTTTGCCAGCAGCTTAAGCAATAAACATGGAGGAAGTGAAAATCTTAAAATTTTGCAAAGCACTCACTAATTCTTACCAGATTTACTAGTTAATGCCTTGCATGTATCAACAAGTCAAATGAATATTATTTATGTGATAATAACTTTAGTAATCAATTTCAAAAAAAGCCTGAGCAAGATACTGAGCATATGCTGGTATGTTTTCCATCCTAACAAACTTGCATGATCTCTGTTGTCAGTGTTTGCTGGGTCCTTCCTATACCATGGTCCCAATTCTGGAAATGTGGGATGGAATTTAGTGGCACTTGAGATAGGCTTGTCATGGTGGAAGATGAGCAAAAGTAAAAGCCAAAGTAATCTCTTTTGAAAGATGGGCAGTGCAGAAGACCCATAATAACCTGATTAAAGAAAATGTATGTGGGGGGTTTCAAGTTTAATAACTCAATTTGACAAGCTAGTTTAAGATATATCAATATTTTGAGTAAGCAACATATAATGTAATTTTCCTTCTCAGCAAAAATAAATGAATAAATACAGTTTTTAAAAATTGACTTTGAGAGATCAGCAGACTCTAAACTTCATTTCTCTCAGTATTATTAATGTCATGGTTCAATTATTTATTAAATATTTTATAGGCTATGCTCTGTGACAGGCAGAGTACTCAAAACCATGCTGATGCTCTTATGGTGCAAACAAGCGAAAGTTTTCTCCCACACTATGAAGTATGTCGGGGAAGGCAATGGCACCCCACCCCAGTACTCTTGCCTGGAAAATCCAATGGACGGAGTAGCCTGGTGTGCTGCAGTCCACGGGGTCGCTAACAGTCGGACAGACTAAGCGACTTCACTTTCACTTTTCTCTTTCATGCATTGGAGAAGGAAATGGCAACCCACTCCAGTATTCTTGCCTGGAGAATCCCAGGGATGGGGGAGCCTGGTGGGCTGCCATCTATGGGGTCACACAGAGTCGGACACGACTGAAGTGACTTAGCAGCAGCATGAAGTATATAATCTAATGAGCCTGATGAGAGACTGGCTTTAAATAATCACACAAGTAAAAACTGTATCTAAGAAAAGGAGAGGCAACAGGTACCAAGAAAACTTAAAGTAGAGTGAGGAAAGGAATGCAAGAATGTCATGGAAAAGAGAAGCAGTCTGGCAGGTTGCTGAGTTCAAAAGGGATCTGTACACAGCTCTGTAAGCAGAAGCCTGAACTAAAGGGCCAAGTTAAAAACATTTGAAGGTCACAGCTAAGGCCCTGTTGAAGATGTTTGACTTTATTCTGAGGGCTCCTGGAAGCTGTTTAAGGATCTTAAGTAGAAAGGCTAACATGATTTGATTTATGTTTTGCAAAGACCACTCTTGCCCCAGCCTGGAGAATGGATTTTAGGGGGCTTAGGAAAGGAATGCAAGAATGTCATGGAAAAGAGAAGCAGTCTGGCAGGTTGCTGAGTTCAAAAGGGATCTGTACACAGCTCTGTAAGCAGAAGCCTGAACTAAAGGGCCAAGTTAAAAACATTTGAAGGTCACAGCTAAGGCCCTGTTGAAGATGTTTGACTTTATTCTGAGGGCTCCTGGAAGCTGTTTAAGGATCTTAAGTAGAAAGGCTAACATGATTTGATTTATGTTTTGCAAAGACCACTCTTGCCCCAGCCTGGAGAATGGATTTTAGGGGGCTCGGGTCAATTTTGGGAGATCATTTGTAAGCTCTAACAGTCATTAGGTTGAAGGTGATGGTAACCTCCAGCAAAACAGTTTGGAGGAGGTAAGGCATGAAGAGATGTGAATAGATTTAAGAGATTTGAGTACATTTCATGTAATAAAAACGAAGTTTTGTTGCTGTTTAGCTTCTAAGTCCTGTCTGACTCTTTTGCGACCCTATGGACTTGCAGCCCTCCAGGCTCTTCTGTCCATGAGATTTTTCAGTGGGTTGGGTTCAGTGGAGTGGGTTGCCATTTCCTTCTCTAGGGGATCTTCCTAACTCAGGGATCAACCCTCACCTGCATTGGCAAGCAGATGCTTTACCAGTGAGCTATCAGGGAAGCCCCAGAACAAAGATTATCAAAATCTTGAAATACTGTCTGAAGGCACGGTAGTACCCAGCCAGAGAGGCTGAGGGCTGTACTCACCTGACGACTTCTTTTATTAAACCCCTCATTCCCCTCATAGCTCAAGCTTCTCCTGTCTCCAAGTCACCTTCATTCTATTCTCTACATCCTTCTGGGATCCCATCTTGTCATGAAGAACTTCAGTATTAAATATTAGCATAAAATGTCACTAATCTTTTTTTCAAACACACAGATTCTAAAACATCATCCTTCCTTCAGTGTCCCTTATAAGTGTGGACTTATTTTTGGTCCACATATGGACTTTGTCTTGTTCTGTATGAAATATAAATGCAAGAGGTAAGTGTATTTATGCTTTTTTGCAGATGCTACATCAATTCCATGTCTGTCCTCATTGGAACTAGTTCATTTCTATTCAATATTCCAAACAATATTCTAAGTGATTGTTAAAATATGGCTGTGTTTTAAGTGAAATCTTCAAAGAAGCAGATATGCTTTCAAAGGAAATACAAGTAAGAATATTGCTCTTTTGGTACAGGATTATCCCATGTGGACCCAAGCAGTCTTCACTAACCCATTGTGAAGGTGTTCTAGTTGGTGGGTTCCTGATTGTTGCAAGCTAAGTCACTATCGCCCTTCTCAGCAAGTCAGACTGCCAAGAAAGCATGCAATGGAAATATATACAAACATTTAAGAACATTCATAATGGCAAGCCTGTTTTCTAAATTTGCCCCTTTCTTGGCATTTCTACATTTTGAAAGTTCCGTCAGTTTTTTCTTCTGTCCTCATGATTCCCCACGGGGAAGGCAATGGCACCCCACCCCAGTCCTCTTGCCTGGAAAATCCCATGGACGGAGGAGCCTGGTGGGCTGCAGTCCACGGGGTCGCTAACAGTCGGACAGACTGAGCGACTTCACTTTCACTTTTCTCTTTCATGCATTGGAGAAGGAAATGGCAACCCACTCCAGTATTCTTGCCTGGAGAATCCCAGGGATGGGGGAGCCTGGTGGGCTGCCNGGTCGCTAACAGTCGGACAGACTGAGCGACTTCACTTTCACTTTTCTCTTTCATGCATTGGAGAAGGAAATGGCAACCCACTCCAGTATTCTTGCCTGGAGAATCCCAGGGATGGGGGAGCCTGATGGGATGCCGTCTATGGGGTCACACAGAGTCGGACACGACTGAAGTGACTTAGCAGCAGCAGCAGCAGCAGCATGATTCCCCATAGTGATCATTTGTAAACAAAGCAAAATCTGTACACAAGAAAACAGAAGAATAGCCAAGATCTTCAGGACATGGTTTTACCAGATACTGAAATAAAAAGAAGATTTACAGGAGGGCAGTTTTTTAAAAAATCACAGCACTATAATCATGCTCACTACAGAAGGAACTGTAAAAAGATTATTTTTTTCCTCTTCAATATTTTTTCTTTTTCTATTTATTATTTCGTGAAAACAGGAAATATAGACAAGCAAAAAGAAAAAAATTTTAAATAACTACAGTTTTATCATTCAGAATTGTCCACTGTTGACTTTTGGCTATACAGTTTTAAGTCAAATGTATTTAACAAAAATGAAGTAAAATTAGAAATGTAGTTAAGTGTATATTGTAGTAGTTGAGGGCAAAGCAAGACTGGAATCCCATCTCTGTCTTTTACTATCTGTGTGACCCTGGGTAAGTTGCTTAAACCTTCCGTGCCTTGGGTTTCCTCATTTGTAAAAAAGAGATATTAATAGTACCTACTTTATAGAGCTGTTACAAAGATTAAATGAGTTTTTTTTAAGAAAACTAACTTAAAAAATGCATGATATATATCAAGTAATTATTGTACAGTATTGTAATCCATTTCTAAATCTTTTTAATACAAAATTAATATAAGCCACTGTAAATAAATTAAAGACTGAAGTACATTAGGAAATAAAAGTTCCCCTTTCTTCCTCATGTCCTATTACCTATACAACCTGTTCTTTCAACTAAATAGATACTGTGAATATTTCCCCATGTCATTAAACATCGTTCTGTGGCTCTGTAGACTGGAACTTTCATTAAAAGAAGTGTTATGCATTCTATAAGTTTAGAATACCAACAGTTCATATTCCTTTTCAGGACACTGCACACATATTGTGCACATACTAAGTCACTTCAGTCTTGTCTGACTCTTTTCATCCCTATGGGCCATAGCCTGCCAGGCTCCTCTGTCCATGGGGTTCTCCAGGTAAGAATACTGGAGTGGGTTGCCTTGCCCTCCTCCAGAGGATCTTCCCAACCCAGGGATCGAACCTGTGTCTCTTATGTCTCCTGCATTGGAGGCAGATTCTTTACCACTAGCACCACCTGGGAAGCCCCATTGTGATCATAGAGATTAAAAGATATAGGATTCGGTAATCTTAAAACATTTTAAGAAAATATTTCTGATATTCACATTTATAGGAATGATTGATTTTTGAAAGATCAAAAGATTTAATAAAAAATAATTTTTGAGGCAAAGGCAATATTATAAAAAGCAATTTAGGGATTTTACATTTTGCTAGCTCTAATCAGTTTTGGTTATTTATGTTGTTTAAATTCATAAGCAAAACAAGCTGATCATTTGTTGAGAATGATGACTAATTGATATTTAACTTTACCACCAATTGTTGATATAACACTTATTTGCATACTTCAGAGCTGTCTAGAATATATAATAAGCCCTAATCTGTAGCATTCATTTGACAGCAGGAGGTTCAAAATGTGATGACAATAACTTGGGAAAGTTGTAGAACTTAAGGGAAGGAGGATCTCAGAATCCTTTGGAGCTTGGCAGATCTTTGGCAAATTGTACAACCGCTGCGTTTCTACCAGCTGGGAACTGAAGTGTATGAAAATGTATATGGACAGTGTTTATCTTATTATTAGATTTGCACATCAAAATGAAATAGTCTATGATGATCCTCGACCTTTCCCATATGCATAAGCTAATTTAGTTAAAGAAATATGAGTGTGTTTGGGTGTCAAGGGGTTTGCCTGGTGGAGTATAAGATTTTCATTTTAGAAAAGGCTGTGCTAAGAGAAAAACGTGTCCTACAGCAGCTATTATCTGGTATCCAAATTTGCTGTTAGCTAACTGGTCCTTGCATATCTTTGAGCCATATGGAAATTGACGATGAAAATGTCTAGTGTAACTAGAAATATAATTTGATGAAAACTGAAGCAGTGAACTGTGAGAAACTGTTAAAACCAGTGTCATCAAACAGTACTTGAAAAATGATGAAACAGAACTACTGGCCCTTTTTGAGTAGTATGGAGTAAAAATCAGAAAAGCACATGGTATGTAGAAAAACTTTAAATATATGAGGTAATGCTCTTTTTAATTACTGTTATTACAAAGGCCACTCCAAAAGTCTACGCCCAGACTCCTTTCCATTTATCTCTAAGTAGACAATGACATCACGTCTCCTCTAAATTATTCAGACTCCGGGGACAGATTTGGCTCATTCAACAGGGAATGCCATGTTTGGTGTTGGCACGGTACTGAAAGCCTCGCTCCACATCATCCCCAAACTGAAAAGCACATTTGATGCTGGCCAAATGATTAAAAAAAAAAAAAAATTCCCTCTAGACTTAAAGCATGCAGAAAATCATGAAGAACAAAAATAGAACTGCACCATAAGGTATAATCATAAAACGTCATAGAAGGAGGAAACTTAAAAAGCAAAAAAAACGCGGCAGTCATCTGAAGGCTAGCAGTTCGTGAAGTCATTAGAAGTCATTCCATACGGACTGAGTTTGAGGAAAAGTCAGAGGTTGCTTTGTTCTTGACTCTGAGTGAAATCAAAACCTACCCAGACTCTATACAAAGGCAACTGCGGTCTGCCTTTTCCTTGCTTGGTATCTGCCACTAAACACACATAAATGACTTATGTTCAGAAAACTCTATGATTCTGTTCATATTAATCCATGTCTCAGGCTGGCCAAATGCCTAAGCACAATCAAAGAAGAGGGTAGAAGGCTGCCTTTTCAAACAGGCTAGAAAATTTGTACCGAAAGATCACAGGGCGACAGAGACAGCTGGAAAAATTGGAGCTCGGGCTCTGATTTTTGTGCCAGTGTTACACCTAATGCAAAGGGAATGCAGATGATAGATAGAGAGTTATGTATGTCCTTTAGTTCTTTGGCACTGTGCTTAAACAAGGGTAAAAACATAGCATTTTAAAAGGAAACTCACACTAACATAGCACAAAAGATCTTAACTGCTGCACAAAATTAATACACCAGAGTCCAGCAACAAGTTGCTAATAATATTAGATAAACACACACAATGAATAAAATGACTCCAAAATTAGTCGATAGAAAGGTGCTTCTCTACTAACCCTTAATAGTCATTTCTTTGGGAAAATAGTCCTAACAAGTGTTTTTACACACATAAGATTTTCTGCAAGGTGGCTTAAGGTGCTGGGGCCACAGAGGTTTTCAAATCAAAGGTTTTAGCCCATTTGTACTTCTGAAAGGAATGTTTATGATTTTAGCGGTGATTTTATTCGTAATGGAGAATTTTAAAAAACAAGGTATTAGAGGTAATTCTCTGTTTGAACAAACCTTTTCACTTAAGATGCTGGTCAATATAATTCTCTTCAGATGAGGTGTATCATCCAAAACCAAAATGCTGTGTGGAAAGTGGAGATCACTGAAAGTTGTATTGAGAGGTGTTGGGAGTCTCTGGGGTCCATACTGATGCTGGCTATATTTTCAGACCCCAACACCCTGTGGCCTTTGACAGGCGTGAAGAAAAGCCAGACCAAACAGTTCTCATAACGCAGCCGGTGGTCACAAAGAACAGCCCAGGGAGACGTCTGTCACTGAAAGAGCGGCCTCTGGAAGAGAACCAAAGAGGAAAAGAGATGGAAATGGAATGTGTGTGTGTGTGTGTGTGTGTGTGTGTGTGTGAGAGAGAGAGAGAAAGAGAGAGAGACAGAGACAGAGACAGAGACAGAGACAGAGATGGATGAAGACTAGATGAAAATATAATATTTGAACACTAAAAGGTAAAACCTAAACCCTGAAAAAAATTTCAGTAGCTAAAATCACAGGCATATATTTTTGTCTTCTATCTCCAAGAACTTCATTAATAAAAGAGTTTGAAAGTATAGGTGGTCAATCACACAATTACATTAAAAAATCTAGACCCTTTAGGCATCTTAGGGAAATTGACTAATAAGTTCCAGAAGGAGGGATGAAATATTACTAGAAACAACATGCTTATTCTCTTACTTCTTTATTTATTTTAACATTTTCACCTTTAGTAAAGCAGCATCATAGTCTACACATTAATTATATCATTAGTTATTTATCTAACTTGCTTTTCTGACATTTATGTGCTCTTATGCTAAAATTCTTTTCAGGATAACATTTTGATGACCGACTGATAATATTTAATGGCACATGTATTTTTATTTCATATGTGTACACATGCCCTGAAGCTTTTTTATAAAAAGGATTAAGCGTTTAAAACACATATATACATAAACTCATGCACCCCTAGTATGTAAATTCTTCGAACAAGCCTGGTTAAGATAAAATCATAAGATAATATGTAGCTAGGCTTCTATCCTGCCATTCTCTCACTACTTTTCTCCCCCCTGGTTTTCCAAATAAACAACAGGCCCTCAGGGCTCTTTGAACTCACTAGAGTGTTTAGTGCCAACAATCACTGGTTCATGCAGCTTATCTTTTCCTGATATTTCTATGTGATTTAATATTCCAGCTTGGCCAAGGGAATGAAAATTCTGGGTCTGTTTCTGGAAGCATTGCACTTCCCATTGCCATCTGTGATAAACCAAATAACCTTTCTCTGCCTCAGCTATTTCCTTATAATTGTGTCTGTTTTGCAGCAACGGAGGGAAACCTGATAAAATAGTTGAAATCATTCATCCGTAAAACAAAGCTGGCTTCTGAGTCATGCAGGTGTGTCTAGTAATTAATTAATGAATAAGTACCAACCTTTGGATGGTGATATTAATTAAATATCCAACATTAAAGTGACATTTAATTGCCCAGAGATTAATAAAACAGATCCTTACTCTATTAGACTGGGATCCTTTAGTAAGTAATAGAATCTGACCCTGGTTAAGATCAGCAACAGGGACTTTATTGAAAAGTAACACGATTACATCAATCCAAAGGCTCAGGGTGGTGGGTTAAATTTTCTGAAAATTATTGCACTAATAGATATTCTTTGAAAAGTCTTTGAAAAGACCCTGATGCTGGGAAAAATTGAAGGTGGGAGGAGAAGGGGATGACAGAAGATGAGATGGTTGGATGGCATCACTGACTCAATGGGCAGGAGTAAACTCCGGGAGTTGGTGTTGAACAGGGAGGCCTGGCGTGCTGCAGTCCATGGGATCACAAAGAGTCAGACACAGCTGCGCAGCTGAACTGAACTGAATATATATTCTGTCCCGTTCTTCTTACACTGTGATGTTTGGTACTCTTGAGTGGTGGTGGTGCTGGTTTACTTGCTAAGCTGTGTCCGACTCTTGCAATCCCATGGACTGTAGCTTGTGAGGCTCCTCTGTTCATGGGACTCTCTAGTCAAGAATACTGGAGTGGGTTGCCAGGGGGTCTTCCTGACCCAGGAGTCAAACCAATGTCTCCTGCATTGCAGGCAGATTCTTTACCAACTGAGCTATGAGGGAAGCCAGCTCACGAGAGGGTCTGAGTTCTTTCCCCTTCAATGTGGATGGACTGTCACATTACTTCAATCAAGAACACGGCAGTTGTGATACTGCATAACTTTTGAGGCTAGGTCGGCTTCTGTGCGGATCATTGGTTCCTGAACTGCCTCATAAGAAGTCTGGCCTCCCTAAAATTACCATATATGGGAAGATCATATAAAGGTTTCAAGACATGCCCAAAGAGACCCACCTGTTCTGGTCCCCAGCTGGCTGGTCTTCTCTGACCAGGTGCCGGACATGTGAGCACACATTCAAGCCCTGCCTTTAAGCCACCCCAAATAAAATGAGAAGAGGAGAAACAAGCTCTCCCTGCTGAGTCCTGCCCAGAGTGCAGAGTCTTGAGCAAAACGATGTTATTGCCGTTGTTGTTGTTTTAAACCACCTGGGGATGGACTGTAACACTTGGTCAGGAAGCAAGAATCAAGAAAAGAATATGAAAAGAGCCGGAAACCAGAAACTGGAGAAATATCTTGCGCATAAACAGTGTGGTTGCGGTTCTGCCACCCGCATGACAGCCCCAAAGTCTCTTCAATCCTGTATCACTTGTTCAAGAGTCAAAGTCCTGGAGAGTACAGCCACAGACCAAGCTGAGGCCATTAAGTCCACCTCCTGTCTGTATCTGAGTGATTCAGGAAGGATTTGGCATGAAGAGCCTCTAACAGCTGCTGTGACTCCCCAGGAGAAAGGCAGGGCACCTGGATATATCATCCCCACCAAGACTATGGCTGGAGGGGAAAGAAATTCTTCAAAAAGAAGTGGGATGTTTTCCAGAAGGACTCATGGAGACAGAAGGTAAAAAGACAATGAATGCACTCAGACCACATCTCATTCTACTTAAATAAACAAGTTTCTAGGTTATAGTATCGCAGAATACAAATTAATAGCAAGGAAAGTGTATGCCTTGTCTGCTAATGGTTTTACTGAATGAAGTCACTGAAACAATCTTCAAGATAAAATAGTCGCTTGGATGTTCGATATTAGCCTCCTTCCTTTCCTCCCTTGTTTCTTCCATTCTTATTCCATTCCTCCTTTCCTTCCTTCCCCCTTCCCTTCCTTCCTTTCTCTCTCTTTCATTCTTTCATAATCTTTAATAGTTTGGTATTTAGCACATTGAGTGCCAAAGAACTGATGCTTTCAAACTGTGGTGCTAGAGAAGATTCTTGAGAGTGCCTTGGACAGCAAGGAGATCAAACCAGTCAATCCTAAAAGAAATCAGTCCCAAATATTCATTGGAAGGACTGATGCTGAAGCTGAAGCTCCAATACTTTGGCCACCTGATGCAAAGAGCCGTCTCTTTGGCAAAGACTCTGATGCTGGGGAAGATTGAAGGCAGGAGGAGAAGGCGATGACAGAAGATGAGATGGTTGGATGGTATCACTAACTCAATGGACATAAATTTGAGCAAACTCTGGGAAATGGTGAAGGACAGGGAAGCCTGGCATGCTGCAGTCCATGGGGGTGCAAAGAGTTGAACAAGACTGAGCCACTGAACAGCAACAACATTTATCTGTCTACAAAATATTCACAAACATAAGACAAGAGCCTGCATAGTGTGAAAATACTCAAAGCTGCCCTAAAGTGTTTTGGAACTGGATGGAGAAATAAACAAATGCTAAATAAATAAAATGGAGCTTCCCAGGTGCCACTAGTGGTAAAGAATCTACCTGCAATGCAGGAGACTCGGGTTCAATCCCTGGATGGGGAAGATCCCCTGGAGTAGGAAATGTCACCCCACTCCAGTATTCTTGCCTGGAAAATTTCATGGTCAAAGTTGCCTAGTAGGCTACAGTCCATGGGACCACAAAGAACTGAACACAACTGAGATGGGCACAAGCAAATAAATTAGTAAAAAAAAAAAAAAA
>SJYX01002932.1:0-17132 GCA_006410675.1 Oreotragus oreotragus | reverse complement strand
TTAAGACTTTAAACAGGAGAAATAAAGTCATACTTTAAGTCAGGATGCCTTCTTCACTGTAGAAGACTCATGATTTTCACAAGAATTTAAATCAGATTGCATATATTTAGACATAATATATACTGAAATAATATATCATTAACAAGACTTCTATTACCTTTTCCTTGAACATGTAAAGAATAGTTTTGGAAATACAACAAAATGAAGAGTTCAAGCCAAGCTTGACAGTCTTATGTAGTTTCAAATTTCATGGTGAAACTTGTTAAGAAAGAGAGACAGAGAGAAATGTCTGTACCTCAGAAAGAGAATTCCAAAATTCAAGTTTGAGGTTTAAGTGATCCTTTTTCTCCTTATTTATTCATTTATTTTTACTACTGCTGTCCTTTTAAAGCTTGATGTGGCCAATGAAATCTGGTGAAATAAAGGAAGTGGCTTGAGGGGTTTCCCTTGTTGTCCAGTGGTTAAGAATCTGCCTTGCAATGCAAGGGACATGTGTTCGATCCCTAGTCAGGGAACAAAGATCCCACATGCCAGAGCAACTAATCTGAGTGCTGCAACTACTGAGTCTAGGAGCTCTGGAGCCATGTGAAACAACTAAGACCTGCCACAGCCAAAAAGACAAATAAAGATTTTTTTTTTTTTTAAGAAAGTGGCTTTAGTGTGGAAAAGCAGTATAAAAGTGAAAAGACCAGCATCACTGTAAGTCTCTCCCTGTTGCTCTTTCACTGTTCAGTGAAAGTGAGATTCTCAACCTCAGCACTGTCGATGTTCAGTCTCAAAAGTTCTTTTTTCAGGAGCTGACCTATATACTGTAGCGTGTTTAATGTATGCCTGGCTTCTACCCACTAGATGCTAGGAACACTTTGATCTGTTTTTAAATTGTGGTAAAATATAGGTACATAAAATTTACCATTTAAATCATTTTTTAAGTGTGTTTTATTCAGTGGCATTAAATACATTCACTGTTTTGTGCAACCACTAGCATCCAGTTCCAGAAATTTTTCGTCTTCCCAGATGGACTCTTCATTCCTATCGAACAGTAACTTGCCTTTCCCACCACCCCCAACCAACCCCTGCTAACCTCCATCCTATTTTCTATATCTGTGAATTTGACAGTTCATGATGCCTCATGTAAATGGAATCATACAATATTTACCCTTTTGTGACTAGCCAGTTTTACTGTTGCAATGCCTTTAACATTTATCCATGTTGTGGCATGTCAATATTTCCTTCCTTTTTTAAGGCTGAGTAGTATTCCATTGTAGGGATGTACTACATGCTGTTCATTCATCTGTCAGTTGGACTTGGGTTGGATCTACTTTTTTGACTATTATTAATTATACTGCTATATATGATAGTATATATGATCTATACTATATATGTATATTATATATGTGTATATACATATACTCTGTATATTGTATATGATCTATATTAATATGATGATATATATATGTGAATGAAACTGTATATGAATGATATGAGTCCCTTGGACTGCAAGGAGATCCAGCTAGTCAATCCTAAAGGAAATCAGTCCTGAATATTCATTGGAAGGACTGATGGTGAAGCTGAAACTCCAAAATTTGCCACCTGATTTGAAAAGAACTGACTCATTTGAAAAGACCCTGCTGCTGGGAAAAATTGAAGGTGGGAGGAGAAGGGGATGACAGAGGATGGGATGGTTGGATGGCATCACCGACTCGACGGACATGAGTTTGAGTAAACTCCAGGAGCTGGTCATGGACATGGAAGCCTTGTGTGCTGCAGTCCATGGGGTCGCAAAGAGTCAGACATGAGGGACTGAACTGACTGAATGATACTGCTATGAACGTGGGTATACAAATATCTGTTTGAGTTTCTGCTTTTAATTCTTTTGAGCATATGGACAGAAGTGGAATCACTGAGTCAAATGTCTCCAGATATTGTTAAATGTCCGTGGGGGATGGTGGGGGACACAAAATCACTCCCAGTTAAGGACTGCTTATCTAAAGGAGCAAACTTCTTTGAACAACTATATTTCTACCAAGTTGATTCATGAACTTCTAGGTTGAGAAGGGACATTAGAAGCCATCTGGTTGAATAAGTGATCTCTACTTCATCCCTAAGACCTGTATTTTTCCATGAGCAGTGCTTGGCCCATAAAGCCAAGAGTAAGCCAATCACCCATAAGGCCAGCTTGAACTCTTCCTATCAGTTCTTCTCTCCTTAATACCTTTTAGTTCATTGGATCCTTTCCATCATCTCTTGCTTATTCATCCCTCCTGTATTTCCAGCCTTCTAGTCACTAGCAAACTTAATAGAGTAATCTATAAAACTTCGACTTCCGTTTATTCTTTAATCAATTACCATCTGAAACTTCTTTGAATGCGATCACCTAATTGCTAAATTCAATCATGTTTTCTCTTTTCTTCTTGACATAGTTATAACAATATCCAGTTTCATCTGGCCTAACTCTCCAGGGGGTCGTTTATTGAACAGATATTACACTTACTATGCATCAGTGGAGAAGATGGCAATCCACTCCAGTATTCTGGCCTGGAGAATCCCACGGACAGAGGAGCCTGGCAGGGTATAGTCCATGGGGTTGAAAGATTCAAACATGACTTAGTAACTAAAGCACCACTATGCATCAATGTGTGGTAAAGAATTTTACTGGTTTTTGTCTCTGGTTCCTGGAAATAACCTCTAAGCAGTTGGAATTTGCCAAAAGACAGGTATATCTTTGTTATTTATGATGCACCCCTCAGACCACACCTGAAAGTTTATGCTAATGAGGAAGTTCATGGTATTTATGACATCTTACGTTAATGATGTACTCTGCATATAAGTTAAATAAGCAGGGAGACAATATACAGCCTTGACGTAGTCCTTTTCCTATTTGGAACCAGTCTGTTGTTCCATGTGCAGTTCTAACTGTTGCTTCCTGACCTGCATACAGATTTCTCAAGAGGCAGGTCAGGTGGTCTGGTATTCCCATCTCTTCTTTCATCAAGAGGCTTTTTAGCTCCTCCTCACTTTCTGCCATAAGGGTGGTGTCATCAGCATATCTGAGGTTATTGATATTTCTCCCGGCAATCTTGATTCCAGCTTGTGTTTCTTCCAGTCCAGCGTTTCTCATGATGTACTCTGCATATAAGTTAAATAAGCAGGGAGACAATATACAGCCTTGACGTACTCCTTTTCCTATTTGGAACCAGTCTGTTGTTCCATGTGCAGTTCTAACTGTTGCTTCCTGACCTGCATACAGATTTCTCAAGAGGCAGGTTAGGTGGTCTGGTATTCCCATCTCTCAGAATTTTCCACAGTTTATTGTGATCCACACAGTCAAAGACTTTGGCATAGTCAATAAAGCAGAAATAGATGTTTTTCTGGAACTCTCTTGCTTTTTCCATGATCCAGCGGATGTTGGCAATTTGATCTCTGGTTCCTCTGCCTTTTCTAAAACCAGCTTGAATATCAGGGAGTTCACGGTTCACATATTGCTGAAGCCTGGCTTGGAGAATTGTGAGCATTACTTTACTAGCATGTGAGATGAGTGCAATTGTGCGGTAGTTTGAGCATTCTTTTGCATTGCCTTTCTTTGGAATTGGAATGGAAACACTAACTTGTACCATAGTGGGAACTGAAAAAGAACACAAAAGGGAAAACTTCCCCACTCTGTGACTCAGTATTATTTAATGTCTTTATACTCTGTGAACCACCTGAAATCACTTTGTGATTTCATGAAACACTGGCATATATGACCAATGAAAACTGGTTTCTGGCTCTCCTAATGCTTGTACAGAGTGTAGCCTCTGAATTACCTGCATCTGAATCCCCTGTGGGGGTTTGTTAAAAAGGGGGAGTGGTAACTAATGGTAACTACTTAATCTGGTAGTGGTAACTGCTTAATCTGGATACTGGGACCCAAGATGTGAGTGGGCTAAGTCACTCAATCTTGTCCAACTCTTTGCAACACTGTGGACTGTAGCCCGCCAGTCTCCTCTGTCCATGGGGTTCTCTAGGCAAGAATACTGGAGTGGGTTGCCATGTCCTTCTCCAGGGGATCTTCCCAACCCAGAGATGGAACCCATGCCTCATGTATCCTACATTGGCAGATGGGTTCTTTATCACTAGCACCACCTGTGAAGCCCACTGGGACCCAACATAACTACATTATTAAGGAACACTGACAGATGATTCTGATGGACAATAAAACTTGAGAAGCAAGGCTATATTATAACTGTTACTGAAGAAGTTGGAACCATCCCTATAACAGCTCAGTAGAAATAAAAAAGCTGAAAGAAGATGTGAAAGTAGAATTTAGCTAAAGGAAGTAACCTGCCCCAATCTTGAATAGTAAGGCTACAGCCTGCAAGACAAGCACTGCATTTAATTGGAGTATTTTAATACCAGAATGAAACAGAAAGAAAAATGAACAGCATCAGGCAATGAGAGAACAACATAATTCAAAGAAGAAAGGGACTGAGTTACAAGACAAGATGAAAGGAATTTAAAATGTCACTTTGCTAAGTGATCATTAAGCAGGGGTGTGATAGCACTTTATAAATGTTTGAATCATATACGAAAAGGGGGAGGAATAATTTGTTAAATAATAACAAGAAGGGATAACTAGATATTAAGAGATTGTAACTGACCAAATTCTCATTCCATATATAGCTCAAGCATTCCTGCTCTGCACGTTGTGTCCAACCTCTGTCTTAAGGGATGTGCTCCGATCTCCCCAAGAGAGGCTGGAGCATGGCTCTAGTGTCTGTGTGTTTGTTCCAGCATACTCCTCTGCAGGGGAGGACAGTACGCCACCCCAAAATATGCTTCTTTGGCATAAGGATTTTTTTGGGCTAATTATTTTTGAGAGGCTACAGATAGAAGATTCTCTGAAAATAGAGTATAACTTGCCCTTTCCTGAGGGTAAATTACATTTATGAGGAAAGTTTCCATTTGTAAGGGTGTCTCCCCCTCTGTACCACGAAGAGAAGGTTGGCTCTAAATCACTACATAATACTGTCAAGGAGAAGGCTCTGACATAAATCTGCATAACAACCTTATCCTTGTTTACTGTGCTTTTCCTGGTCACCTCTTAACTCGCTCCCCCACCTAACTCCCGGGCCACTGTGGCTGTCCTGACCTCTGTATCTCTTCTAAAACTACAGCCTAGACTCTCACTCCACTAGGGCAAACCTTCAGGTTTAGTGGCTGTAACACCATAAGGGTATTATAGGGGATTCTGCACTAGCGCTTGGGAGACCTCCACTTTGAGGAGCTGAGAAATTGATTGGCAGCAGGGCCAGACTCTGGCAAATCTGAGCAGTTATAAAATTTGTCTTCAGCACATTTTTTGTGCCACCCCCAGCTCCAGATTCCCAGACATCTCAAAATATATAAGTAAATGTCCCTCTTATAAGAAGACAAAGGGATCAAATAAATACCACTCATATATTGAATATCTTAATATGTATTGGGCTACACCACACAGGCCTGGAAGCCCTGTAGTTGCCTGGCTTCAAGAAAAAAGAGACAGCCCAGTGTTGGCAACAGAGACCTCAATGGTTTAAATCAATAGGGGGACCTTCCATGGCTGAAGCAAGTTCCTGGAGCAATACCCCACGGTGGGCAGGACACAGCAATCACTAGCTGAGGCTGGCACAACCTCATAGGAACATCGGTCGTGTGAGTAGGGTGTAAGCAAGGCAGGCACTAGTGGAGCAAGGGATGTACTAGGGAGCAAAAGAACAGTCATTTTGAGTTGGCCTGATCATATCATAGGTTACCTCTGGGAGCAGGAATGCTAATTACTTTAAAAGAGCACTGTGGGAAAAGGAAGAGGCTTAAATTAAATGCAGCAATTCTAAAGTTAGAACTTTAGACCCTGGGACACCTGAGTGCTGTCCTTTGGGGGAAGAGGAATGCCATCAGTAGTTAGTGATTCTGTAGGGGCGGGAAAATAGTTTTCCTTTTACTTTTCTAGGTTCTTGACTGAGACTCCCCAGTAGTAAAAGATTAACAAGAGAAAAACAAACAGAAGTCTCATAATATGTATACCACCTATATACATGGAAGATAGCCAGGAAAACTAAGTAACTCCCCAGGGTGAGACAGGCCAAGACTTTACCTTAAATACTACCTCCATCTAAATACAAAAGAAGATATTGGGGTTGGGAGAGACGAGCTATGGGAGGTGACCAGGAAATGCACAGTAAACAAGGATAAGGTTGTAATACAAAGTTAAGTCATTGCTTCCTCCATTGATATGAGTTTCTAAAAATTTATAGCCATCCTTCTCTTCCTGGCACAGAGAGAGAGAAACACTTACAAATGGAGATCTCCCTTATATAGTTAAATTTCCCTCAGGAAAGGGTGACATCTACTCTGTTTTCAGAGCTTCTCCTGTGTCTACAGTCTCAAAATAATTAGCCCCAAATAATTCTCATGCCAAAAAGATACATTTTGGGGTGGCATATTATGGTTCCCTTCACCACATCAATGACTGTAAACTGCTGTCCCCAAATTTCAAACTGCTTAGTTATACCTGAAAAAACCTGGATATTGAAGCAGTGCCCTGTACTACCTCTTTCTGCCTCCTGATAGTTCAGAGACATTAACCTACTGAGTGACTTTCAGAGCCCACTTGCTGAAGGCCTGACATAGCTGCATAGCAGTTTGTAACTTTAGATGCTAAAACTATTTTTCAGAGAAAGTGAAAGTCGCTCAGCCGTGTCCAACTCTTTGCGACCCCATGGACTATACATTCCATGGAAGTCTCTAGGCCAGAATACTGGAGTGAGTAGCCTTTCCCTTCTCCAGGGGATCTTCCCAACCCAGGTCTCCCACATTGTAGGCAGATTCTTTACCAGTTGAGCGACAAACTGGTTAGAGAATGGTGCTAATAAGGCCAAGGTTGAGGGTTTGATCCCTAAATGGGCTATTGCAAGCCTTTATGGGGGCTTCCCTGGTGGCTCAGACAGTAAAGAATCTGCCTGCAATTTGGGAGACCTGGGTTCAATCCCTGGGTGGGGAAGATCCCTGGAAGAAGAAAATGGCAACCCACTCCAGTATTCTTGCTTGGAAAATCCCATGGACAGAGGAGCCTGGCGGGCTACAGTTCATAGGGTTGCAAAGAGTTGGACACAACTAAACGACTAACAATTGCACTTTCACACATACTGGGTTTCCCTGGTGTCTCAGATGGTAAAGAATCTGCCTGCAACGTAGGAGACCTGGGTTCTATCCCTCGGTCTACCACCTGTATTTCCCACCCCAGTCCTTTTTTACTTTCTCAATAACTCACTTTACAATGGACTCACATGAGCTTGGAATGCTTGTTCAATCAACCAGTAATCTCCTGATTGAATTATTAAGTTAAGAAATGTGGCATAAGTGGCACAATTTGAGACTTAAGCTAGACTAGACTAGAAGCAGAAATGCGGAAGAAGGGCTTTAAAATACATCACTTGATGGATAGCCTGAATCATTAGCTGGATTTCTTCCATTTATGTGCTTTATATAATAATGTAGCACTGAACTTTCCAAGGAAGTTCACATTACCACAGAAGATTCTCTTTCATTGTATTTTAATTTGGGTTTAATTTAGAACATATTTGAATGTCCTCTTCATCAGCTGAATAGTGTTTCTATCAGAAGTGGATAAAGGCTGTGAATTGCTATAGTGGACCTGTGTTGCCTTTGATCAGCACCGTTTTTCTCCCTCACTTGCAAGTAGAGGCTTCTTTTCCTGGGGGAAAACAGCTCATATGGGTTTAATCCTGTCCTGGACATTTGTTGTTGTTGTTCAGTTGTTGGGTCATGGCCAACTCTTTGGCACCCCATGGCATGCCTGGCTTCCCTGTCCTTCACCATCTCCCAGAGTTTGCTCAAACTCATGTCCATTAAGTCGGTGATACTATCTAACCATCTCACCCTCTGCTGCCCCCTTTTCCTCTTGCCCTCAATCTTTTCTAGCTTCAGGGTCTTTTTCAATAACTCAGCTCTTTGCATCTGGTGGCTAAAGTATTGGAGCTTCAGCATCAGTCCTTCTAATGAATATTCAGGGTTGATTTCCTGTAGGATTGACTGGTTTGATTTCCTTGATGTTCAAGGAATTCTCAAGAGTCTTCTCCAGCACCACAGTTCATTGGGAGTAGTCTTACAACACAAGAGTGTTCTCACTCACTCTGATTTGACGGATCTGAATACTCCATCTCTCTAGCCCCAGTGGCTGGTCACATGATTCAGGTCAGACTAGCCAAGATGCTTTGGCTGAAACCACTGCATGCAAGTCTGGGGTCATCCTGACATGCCTGTGCCTCTGTGGAGTGGGAGCTGGGTAAGAAGGAAAATAAGCAGAAGTGATGGATGGAGAGAAACAGAGCTCCTAGACCTAGTTATGTATACAGCTCACGGAAATCCCCTTTTGACTTCACAAGTGCATTTCCTTTTTTGCTTATTTGGGTTCATATTTGGCTTCTGACACTCGCAACCAAAATATTTCCACATAACACATTTCCAAGTTTAACTTAGGAAAAATGAATTAAACAGAGAGGAATACTTTGCTTTATGTAATTGGTATCTTTTTCAGAAATCAAGGTTAAATAAACTTTTGTGAATCAAATCATATGAAGGGGAAGTGAACATGTCACCCAAAATGTGCCACTTTAGCATAAGGATTATTTTGACTGGCTTATTTTAAAATACTGAAGACACAGCAGAAGCTCTGAAAACAGTTGAAATGACTCTTGTAAGGGAAATTTGCATTAGAAAAGAGGCTGTAGCAGGAAGCTCGCTTTTTCTTTTTTCTTTCCTTTTCATGTTTAAAATTTATTTTATTTTTTTTTAACTTTACAATTTGTATTGGTTTTGCCACACATCAACATGAATCTGCCACGGGTGTACACGTGTTCCCAATCCTGAACCCCCCTCTCACCTCCCCCCCAACACACACACCATCCCTCCGGGTCATCCCAGTGCACCAGCCTCAAGCACCCTGCATCGAACCTAGACTGGCGATTCGTTTCTTATATGATATTATACGCGTTTCAATGCCATTCTCCCAAATCATCCCACCCTCTCCCTCTCCCACAGAGTTCAAAAGACTGTTCTATACTTCTGTGTCTCTTTTGCTGTCTCGCATACAGGGTCATCATTACCATCTTTCTAAATTCCATATATATATGCGTTAATATGACTTCCCTGGTGGCTCAGATGGTAAAGCGTCTGTCTACAATGCGGGAGACCCGGGTTCGATCCCTGGGTTGGGAAGATCCCCTGGAGAAGGAAATGACAATCCACTCTAGTACTATTGCCTGGAAAATCCCACGGACAGAGGAGCCTGGTAGGCTACAGTCCATGGGCTTCCCTGGTGGCTCAGATGGTAAAGCGTCTGCCTGCAATGCAGGAGACCCAGGTTCAATTCCTGGGTTGGGAAGATCCCCTGGAGAAGGAAATGGCAATCCACTCCAGCACTCTTGCCTGGAAAATCCCATGGACATAGGAGCCTCATAGGCTACAGTCCATGGGGTCGCAAAGAGTCGGACACGACTGAGCGACTTCACTTTCACTTTCACATGCGTTAATATACTGTATTGGTGTTTTTCTTTCTGGCTTACTTCACTCTGTATAATCGGCTCCAGTTTCATCCACCTCATTAGAACTGATTCAAATGTATTCTTTTTAATGGCTGAGTAATACTCCATTGTGTATATNCCTGATAGGCTACAGTCCATGGGGTCGCAAAGAGTCGGACAGGACTGAGCGACTTCACTTTCACTTTCACACTTACAAAGCCTGCTTAGAAAACTAATTAATGAAACTAGGGAGTAATTTTTAAGTAAAAAAGGATCTTAAATGAACTACTGATAGATACACCAATGTGATGAATCCTGAAGACATGATGCTGAGAGAAGCCAGTTTTAAAGTTCTCTACTGTATGATTCCATTTCTATGACTTTCTCAAAGAGAGAAAACTACAGTGATGGAAAACACACCAGTGGTCGCCAGGGTTGGGGGGGTGTAACTACAAAGGGGCAGCATGAGGGAGTTTGGGGGGGAATCCTGATATAGGGTTTCCCTGGTGGCTCAGATAGTACAGAATCTGCCTGCAATGCAGGAAACCCAGGTTCAACCCCTGCGTCGGGAAGATCCCATGGAGAAGCGAATGGTTACCCACTCCAGTATTCTTGCCGCAGAACCTAAAACCTTAAGGAAGGTCAAGGTTTTTAACCTGGCCAATTTAGTAATTTAGATATTAAATCATAAAACCAAAGCAAACTTCCAAATGATATCTTTTGCAGACAAAAAATTTGTGACGACATTTTTTTTTAAAGCCAACTTTGACAAGATTAAATTTGAGTCACTAAAGAAAAAAAACTAATATTAACGGGAAATGTGCTTTCCTCATTGTTTGTTTAGTCCTTTGTGAAATAAAGTTTCTCTTTGATCAAAGCAAGTGATAAGTTCAAGGTGTTCCAGGTCTGAAGAACAAGCAGGAAAAGAGCTTTTAGGAAAAGATCATAAAAACCCCCTCTAAGCTCCTCTTAAGGAAGATGTTGAATCTAAAGGTGGTGCATCTGTTTGGAGCCCTTGGCCGAGCAATGGAATGGGGTTTGCAGCCAATCATCCACAGCCTCTCATTCCCCCTCAGCGTTTCTCAATGGTCTGAGCCTTCTGGTTGCCCAGGGTTAGGAGTGACAGCTGTTCACCATACAGACTTAACAGGCCCATTCAGATCTCAGACACTGACTGTATGAAGAACGATCAGACTGGTGATTCCTGCTTTGGAAGGGCCAAGATGTGGAGAGGTTAGAGATAGCCTATTTTTATTTTCTAGTGTGGTTCTCTGAGATGAAGATTTATATAGCAAATGTTTGTTATTTCATGAAAGTGATTTTCAACTAAATTTGGTTATTGAAAATTTCCAGAAGGTGAACAATACCTCTTTGGATTATTACAGGCTCCCAAAGGGGCTGCATCCCCAAGTTGGGGGAGTCACTGTTCTTTATAACTATCTACTCTGTAGTCAGATGGCCAACCAGTTTCATGCCCACAAATGAGCCAGATTCCATAGTTTAGCTTCTGGCAAAATATTCAAGGCCCCAATTGTTTTTCTTTTTTTCTTTTTTAAATTAACTTTGTATTTTGAGATCATTGTAGAGTCACATGCAATTGTAAGAAATAATGCAGTGATATACCATGTATACTTTACCCAGTTTCCCAAAGTGGAAACATTTTATAAAACTGTAGTACAATACCACAACCACAGCACCAATACTGCCCATGAACCATTATTCTTGCCTAGATATCCCCAGCTTTACCTGTAATCATTTGTTTGTATATGTCTGTGGATTGAGTTGTTTGCAATTCTATCACATGTGTAGGTTCATGAATCCACCAATAAGATCAGAACTGTATGATCACAAGGATCCTTCCAGCTGCTCCCTGTGCATTCATACTTACCTTCTATCTGCCCCATTTTCTAACCCCTGTGGCATCCACTAACTGTCCTCCATCACTATACATTTTGTCACTTCATTAGTATTATATAAACAACTTTTTATGTATGTAACTTTTTTAAATGTATTTTTCTCACTGAGGAGGATTCCTGGGAGATTCATCCAAGTTATTACATGAACGGATACCCTATTTCTTTTTATTGCTGAGTAGTATTCCATGGCACGTATGTCCTACAGTTTATTTAAACATTAATATGTTGAATACACGTATGAATGATCCAGTTTCTCTGCATCCTCTCCAGCATTTGGTGTCAATATTTTTTATTTTAGCTGTTTTAGGTGTGTCCACCTAGTCAAAGCTATGGTCTTTCCAGTAGTCATGTACTGATGTGAGAGTTGGACCATAAAAAAGGCTGAGCACCAACGAATTGATGCTTTTGAACTGTGGTGCTGGAGAAGACTCTTGAGAGTCCTTTGGACTGCAAGGAGATCCAACCAGTCACTCCTAAAGGAAATCAGTCCAGAATAATCATTGGAAGGAATGATGCTGAAGCTGAAGCTCCAATACATTGNTGCAAGGAGATCCAACCAGTCACTCCTAAAGGAAATCAGTCCAGAATAATCATTGGAAGGAATGATGCTGAAGCTGAAGCTCCAATACATTGGCCACCTGACGGGAAGAACTGACTCATTGGAAAAGACCCTGATGCTGGGAAAGATTGAAGGCAGGAGGAGAAGGGGATGACAGAGGATGAGATGGTTGGATGGCATCACCGACCCAATGGACATGAGTTTGAGCAAGCTTTGGGAATTGGTGATGGACAGGGAAGCCTGGCGTGCTGCAGTCCATGGGATCGCAAAGAGTCGGACACGACTGAGTAACTGAACTGAACTGATAGGTGTGTAGTAATATCTCACTATGGTTGTGATTTGCACTTTCCTGATGACTAATGATGTTGAATATCTTTTCATGTGTTATGTGTCATCTGTATATCCTCTTTAGTGAAAAGTTTGTTTATATCTTCTGCCCATTTTCTAACAGGATTGTTTGATTTTTGAGAGTTCTTTATATATTCTGGATAAAAATCCTTTTCACAGATGTATAGAACAGTCTTTTGGACTCTCTGGGAGAGGGCGAGGGTGAGATGGTTTGGGAAGATGGCATTGAAACATGTATATTATCATATGTGAAACGGATTGCCAGTCCAGGTTCGATGCATGAGACAGGGTACTCGGGGCTGGTGCACTGGGATGACCCAGAGGGATGGGATGGGGAGGGAGGTGGGAAGGGAGGTTCAGGATGGGGAACACATGTGTACCTGTGGCAGATTCATGTCAATGTATGGCAAAACCAATTCAATATTGTAATTAGCCTCCAAAAATAAATTAATTTAAAAAATCATTTTCAGATACGTACTTTACAAATAATTTCTCTACTTTGTAGCTCATATTAATAGGATCTTTCATAGAACAAAACTTTGTTATTTTGATGAAATACAATTAATAGTTTTTCTTTTTATGGATCATGCTTGTGCGATCGAGTCTAAGGACACTTTGTTGAGCCCTACACCATGAAGATTTTCTCCTGTGGCTTTTGTTCTACAGGTTTTATAGTTTTACACTTTAAGTCTGTGATCCATGTTGAATTAATCTTTATATACAGTGTGATGTTTAGGTCAAAATTCATTTATTTTGCCCATGGATGTCAATTGCTCCTGCACTATTTGTTTAAAAGGCTATCCTTCCTCCACTGCACTGATTTTTACAACTTTCAAAAATCAATTGAACAAATTTGTGTGGGTGTGTTTCTGGGTTCTGTATTCTGTTCTATTTATCTGTGTGTTTACCTTCCACTTTTATCATACTGACTTAATTACTGTAGCTATATAGTAAGCCTTTACATTGGTTTATTCTTTATAAAAGTTTGCTCTTTATAAAAATCATTTTTAGCTACTCTAGGTCCTTTGCTATTTCATATAATTTGGGGGTGGGGGGTTGCACAAAGTGGCTTGTGGGATCTCNTCTTTGGAAGGAATGATGCTAAAGCTGAAACGCCAGTACTTTGGCCACCTCATGCGAAGAGTTGACTCACTGGAAAAGACTCTGATGCTGGGAGGGATTGGAGGCAGGAGGAGAAGGGGACGACTGAGGATGAGATGGCTGGATGGCATCACGGACTCGATGGACATGAGTCTGAGTGAACTCCGGGAGATGGTGATGGACAGGGGGGCCTGGCGTGCTGCGATTCATGGGGTCACAAAGAGTCGGACACGACTGAGCGACTGAACTGAACTGAACTGAACTTTTGGAGAAGACTCTTGAGATTCCCTGGACTGCAAGTACATCCAACCAGTCCATTCTGAAGGAGATCAATCATTGGTGTTCATTGGAGGGACTGATGCTAAAGCTGAAACTCCACTACTGGCCACCTCATGCAAAGAGTTGACTCTTTGGACAAGACCTTGATGCTGGGAAGGATTGGGGGCAGGAGGAGAAGGGGACGACCGAGGATGAGGTGGCTGAATGGCATCACCTACTCGATGGACATGAGTTTGAGTGAACTCAGGGAGTTGGCGATGGACAAGGAGGCCTGGCATGCTGTGATTCATGGGGTCAGAATGAGTCTGACACAACTGAGCAACTGAACTGAACTGACTGATAAATTTATTTTAACTAAAAGAAAGGAATACAGTTGAATGGTCAACCTGGGATTTGGACTCAAGCGGTGAGGCTCTGGAGCCCTCTCAGCTCACTTGGTTCTGAAAACTACACCTGTGTCAGAGTTGTACCATAGTGGGAGGTACTTTCTCTTCCCCACTGCATGGGGAACGCGTTGTGAAAACGGAAGGGCTGTAGTAGGATTTCCACACATTCGGCCTCCTGTTACAGTGTCTGTGACTTCCTCACAACTGACCCAGAGCCAGACATCCAGACTTGGGCCTAGTGAAGTAGAAGCTGACATGAGACTTCTGAGGATTAGAAATATATTGGGGGACTGAGTTTCTTGGGAAAACTGGACTTTGTTAAGTCAAGTGAAAAGGATTTGCCTGATGAAGGGATTTTGGTATATTCATGCAATGGGGATTAAATTTCAACTCACGGCTAATAAAGGCTGGAATATTCTGGTTCTTTGAAGTTATCCTGCTCTTCATTGCTCTTTATTTCCATAATGATATTAGCAAGGCCACTCCCATCCTGACCCTTCTGGGCACAAGTTGAAGCCACTCCTCGGAACTGATTTCACTTCCTCTCAATTTGTATTAATCTAGCATCAAAACTCCAAATTGAGCCTTCTCAAACTTACTTAAGTCTATTTCCTAAAGTTCTTCAAGTGTTCCTAACATGCTAATCATGCTGATGGTCTTATTGTCCCCAAAACTACTTGTGCCCTCTCTCTCTAGTGAACATTTGGCCAAAACAGTCTTACCCATCTTGTTCCATGTTGAAAGCCCATTTCCACATCCTTCCATGATGCTATTCCTTGAAAGTCACTTCCTTTCTGAATTACCCATTGTCTGTGTGATAGTTTTTGCACGTGGTTGTATTTGTTCTTTATTATATGCTGCTTTGAGTTTCCCTTTATGTTTGGTGCAGAGTTCTTACACAATCTCCTCATTGGGCACAGAGAAGGTTTTAGGAGGTTTTACAGATGTAGCACTGAATAGTATCATATCACATTATGAGAGATGTATCCCTTCTTTGACTATTTTTCAATAGTTTGGATGAGAGTAAGTAAAAGTATCTTTTTTTGTACTAGTCTCTTTTTGCTGCTGCTTCTGCTAAGTCGCTTCAGTCGTGTTCGACTCTGTGGGACCCCATAGACGGCAGCCCACCCCACAGACAGTCTCCCCCATCCCTGGGATTCTCCAGGCAAGAACACTGGAGTGGGTTGCCATTTCCTACTCCAAAGTCTCTGTTTAATACCTATATAGGTATTAAACATATTCTTCCTTACGTAGAAATGGAAATCTCTTAGAATCTGAATAGACTATGACAAAATATTTTGCTGTTTTGTATTTCTTCTAACAGATATAAATACAGGCAAGTAATAGAGGTAAATCATTTACTATAGTAACAAAAATTTTGAAAAATATATTTAAATAAAAATGTAGGTAAATTTAAAAAAGCGAATAATACTAGTACAGTCTCTGTGTATGTGTACAAAACTCATGAAATGATACGTGAATGCCTGAGGACTAGAAACCCTGGTTTTATCACTATCAGTGCTATGCCACCATGAAGCACATAATTCATCAAGGTAGGGTTATTCTTAAGAAGAAAGAGTGGACAATGGAAAGAAAGTTTGTGTGAATATTGGGAAATGTTGGTTCTGACTTTGGCAATGAGGGCTTAAAAGGACAAGTTCAGGAGTCAGGTCACATAGATTTGAGTCCTGGTTCTCAATCCAATCTGTATAATCTAGTACATCTTAAGCATGTGAAAATTGGCCTGAGAAACATCTGCAGGACAGAATTTTAAATTTTGCTTAAATTCATTTAATTTGGACAGCAACCTGTAGCTTGTGGCTTCTTATTAGACTGTACAGCTCCAAGACTCAGCTGTTTCATCTATAAAATAAGCATCATGATCATATTTGCCTCAGAGGGTAGTTTGAGAATTAAATAAGATAATACGTATATGGTACTTAGTTTAGTATGTGGCACAGAAAAGAACTTAAAATATTAGCAATATATTTAACTAGTTTTATCGGGAATTTGTTTCATGTCTCTGAAACTCAGTAGTTGCTTTTGCGTATTAATTTAATGGTATCTAAGATCATCTGAGTACTAACGTATCCCATTCAGGTCTGTCACTAGACCCAAGTGTAGAATGCATAGTAAGAGCTCAATCAACAAGAGAATCGGAGAGCTTCTGTTGTTTGGAGTGGATTTTTTTTTTTTAATCTCAGTTTCAGATTTCTTGGAGCTGTGAAAGGTGAAATGTCTTAGGGAATAAAAAGTTACAGGGTGACCAAAAGAAAGTTTGAGTAAATTAAAAAGGTTAATATATGAAAAAAGCATCCTAAATTGGATCTCAAAGCAAGTGTGAAGGTTTGTTGAATTGATTCTGTCATGTGTTAAAGTTTCTGATATTCTGGTATGATTGTATCAGATAGCTGCCTTCCCTTGAGAAGAAAGAGTTGCCATTTATTGAGAGCTCATGGCCCGCCTAGGATCTGCCTGGTTATTAGTGTTTATTCCACATCAACCTTACATGACATGCTGTTATCCTGTTGCAAAGTCAGGAAACTGAGCCTTGGGAAGATCAAATGAGCTGCCCAAGGTCACACAGCTAAAAATAGATTCCAGCCCTACCTGGTTTAAAAGCTTGCTAGTTCTTTCCAGTGTGGCACAATGCATTTCTGCAGGCACATCTAATGACGTTGCAATATCTGAGCTATGGCTTTTATACTTAACATTTCTTGGCAGTTCATCAGAATCCAGATCTAAGGATCTATGTGCTTTGCTTGCAGTATTATACTCAGTCCTCTTCATCCAATTTTATGCAAGCCATTCTTACACCTGTTTTGTTGACAAGTCAACTGGGGCACAAAGGGGAAACAACTTATTCAAGGTCACCCAAGTACAACTAGGATTAGACCCCACTTAGTGTGACACCTTGGAGAGGGCACTAGCACCCCACTCCAGTACTCTTGCCTGGAAAATCCCATGGATGGAGGAGCCTGGT
>SJYX01002931.1:281925-320673 GCA_006410675.1 Oreotragus oreotragus | reverse complement strand
CTGCTGAGTTTTCCAAATTTGCTGGCATATTGAGTGCAGCACTTTCACAGCATCATCTTTCAGGATTTGAAACAGCTCAACGGGAATTCCATCACCTCCACTAGCTTTGTTCTTAGTGATGCTTTCTAAGGCCCACTTGACTTCACATTCCAAGATGTCTGGCTCTAGATTAGTGATCACATCCTCATGATTATCTGGGTCGTGAAGATCTTTTCTGTACAGTTCTTCTGTGTATTCTTGCCACCTCTTCTTAATATCTTCTGCTTCTGTTAGGTCCATACCTTTTCTCTTTTTATAGAGCCCATCTTTGCATGAAATGTTCCATTGGTATCTCCAATTCTCTTGAAGAGATCTCTAGTCTTTCCCATCTAGTCAAGGCTATGGTTTTTCCAGTAGTCATGTATGGATGTGAGAGTTGGACTGTGAAGAAAGCTGAGCACCAAAGAATTGATGCTTTTGAACTGTGGTGTTAGAGAAGACTCTTGAGAGTCCTTTGGACTGCAAGGAGATCCAACCAGTCCATTCTGAAGGAGATCAGCACTGGGATTTCTTTGGAAGGAATCATGCTAAAGCTGAAATTCCAGTACTTTGGCCACCTCATGCAAAGAGTTGACTCATTGGAAAAGACTCTGATGCTGGGAGGGTTTGGGGGCAGGAGAAGGGGCTGACAGAGGATAAGATGGTTGGATGGCATATCACCAACTTGATGGACATGAGTTTGAGTGAACTCCAGGAGTCGGTGATGGACAGGGAGGCCTGGTGTGCTGCAGTTCCTGGGGTTGCAATGAGTCGAACACGACTGAGTGACTGAACTGAACTGAATTGAAACATTTGTTAGTGCTAAGGAATGAGAGGTGAGATGTTTAAGGATAAAGCGCTTCTGAAGTGCATGTTTTATCCAAGGATAGGTCTGAAGGTATTATTGATATGGAGACTGGAGGGGTGTCATAGGGAAGGCAAACCCCTTATGTCTTTCTTAGGAGAAGAGACAATTCACAGGGTAACAAGTCTTTTCTTGCTAATTATCTGTCTCCAAGATTTAAGAATGCATCAAGTAGAGTTTACTCACATATAGATAATTGAAACCAATCCTAAGAGAAAATCATTTAAAAGTAGGGAAATGCACAATTATAAAGTATTTGGAAGGGCTGAATGACCAGACACTAGGTTGAGTACCATAATCTCAGTATAAAACAGTCTCTCCAATAATCCTGCTAATAGAAAGTTAGGCAGCTGGAAAATGGACACTTCCTATTGATCTTAAGATTTTTATATTGCCTCCTTTTACTGAGACTGAGATCCAAAGATAAAGAAACTGCCTTGTCATCTGTTTAGAACTACATCCGCTGTAAATGGATGCATCAAAGTCATTTCCTCCACCCCCAACCTTAACTGAAATTCAAATTAAAATCTTACCAATGATTGTGAGAACTTTCAAAGATCTAGCTGCAAGGTAGTCTTGAAAATGTATTGTTTAGTTTTCTATACACTGTAGCACTGAAAGATATTGGAAAAGAGGTCAAAAGGAGTCATTTTTTGTTGTTCAATATGTTAAAAATTTGTTCAAAATTCAAGTGCTTGAGAACCATTTTTATCTCTCCAATTTAAACAGTTACACCTAACAAAAGAAAGCATTACATATATAGGTGAAACATTACTGAATCATTTGCTGTAAAGTAGGATACTGTGAGGAGGGTCTTTACTTTGTTTATTTTTAGGACATTTTTCTGTGTTTATTACTGATGTTAATTAGATATTAATATCTAACATGTTTTCTGTAAGGAAGGATATTAACTTTTAATAAGATTCAGTAATAAGATAATAATTTAATAGCATTTGCTTCTCACTATGTCTAATTTTGTATTAATTTCAAAATATATCTAATGAAAGGAGTAGTAATTCTAGATCAGTTCTACAAGGTCAGGGAAATGATATAAATGAATTTTTAAAATAAACCTGGAAATCATTGAGGGATAAACAACTTAATATGAATTGGTTCCTGCAGTGAGGTAACTGCTGCTACTGCTAAGTCACTTCAGTCGTGTCTGACTCTGTGCGACCCCATAGACGGCAGCCCACCAGGCTCTGCTGTCCCTGGGATTCTCCAGGCAAGAACACTAGAGTGGGTTGCCACGTTCTTTTCCAATGCATGAAAGTGAAAAGTGAAAGTGAAGACGCTTAGTCGTGTCAGACTCTTAGCGACCCCATGGACTGCAGCCTACCAGGCTTCTCCATCCAGGGGATTTTCCAGGCAAGAGTACTGGAGTGGGGTGCCATTGCCTTCTCTGCAGTGAGGTAAAGGTACCTAGAAAATAAAACATACTATTTTTTCATTCTTACTGAGGTGATTGAAAAGATCAAGTATGATAATATGAACCACCTCTGTGAACTCTAATTAGCTATGCAAATACAAAGAAATCTTAACTGAAGCCTATAGCAGGCGGATGAGAAAGTGCCTTGGTCCAGTGCATCTAGAGGGAAAAGGGAATAACTTATTGTTATTATGAAAGTGAAAGTGTTAGTCACTCAGTCATGCCCGACTCTTTGCAACCCCACAAACTGTAGTTCACCAGGCTCCTCTGCCCATGGGATTTCTCAGGCAAGCATACTCGTGGAGAAGTAAAAGCACAATTTACCTTAGTAAAAGAAGGCAACATAAAAATCTTAAAGACAGTAAAGGAAACACAGTCTATCCATGGCTTTCATGTTCACAGATACAGAGGGAGGTCTGACTGTATTACACCGTTATTTATAAAGGACTTGAGCACCTATGAATTTGGGTATCCCTAGAGATTCCTGGGGGCTTCCTTGGTGGCTTAGATGGTAAAGAATCTGCCTGCAATGGCAGGGACCTGGGTTCAAACCCTCAGTTGGGAAGATCCCCTGGAGAAGGGAATGGCAACCCATCAGGTATTCTTGCCTGGAGAATCCCATGGACAGAGAAGCCTGGTGGAACTCCAGTCCATGGGATTGTAGCTGATCCCCCACAGATCCCATGGGACAACTGTATGCTTTCTAAATTTTTTAATTCATCAATAGCAGTTAAAATGTAATATAAAATTCATGAATGATATATAAGAGAAAAATTATACCATATTGAACCTGAAGAAAATACAAATATATAAAATAACATATAAGATATATTATATATTTAAACTTAATTAGACAATATGATGCTACTTGTAGGATTTTTTTTTTCAGTTACAAATTTCAAAATTACCATCTGAGAATACCCTGCCTAATTGAGAACTAAAAATGAAAGCAAAGTAAAATAAATAATAATATGTACAAGATTTTTTTTGGTGTATAAAATGTACGTAATAGGTTTCCATGGTGAACAATCTCCATAGTAAAATATAATTTTTTTTAAACAAAAGCAGCATTTCTTAAGTGTTTTATGGAGACTCAGCTAGGAATTTTGCATGCCATCTTTTTTTACTGAAACACTAGAAAATAGGTAAACACATTGAATTAAGATTCGTAGGGTTTAAATAGGCAGAGTCAAATATTGGGTTATCTAGGTGACAATTAGTGGATCTAGGAGAAATTGAACTGATGTTTTAAAATCTATGATCTCTCTACCATGCTATGTGATAATTCCTACTAGAAAGAACTGATTTGCATGTTGGCTGATGAAAATGATTTCCCCTTATTTTCTACAAGTCCATCTTTTTATCTTCTTTTCCAGGTTTCCAGGACAGACAGGCTTAGCTTCTCTAACAACATCTAAGGCTTTCTCACTCTATCCAGTGTTTGCAGAACTTCCAGATCCCAGCTTTCTCTGAACAGGTCTCTTGACTGACTCTTTCCTGTCACATTAGATCTAAACTTCTCTTTCCAAACCCTCTATAATATGGTTGTGTCTAATTTAGCTGAATCTTATTTCACTACTCATTCTCAATACATTCCTGCCCCCAAATGAGTCTAGGCTTCTTGAATTCAAATGAATCAGAGATTATTATTCCACTGTCTGTACATTTGTTAACAATTATTATCCCCTAAGCCATCATAGGCATGTGTGTGTGTGGGGGGGGCGTGAGGGACAATAGAGGACATTTGGGAAAATATAATATTGAAACAAAATCAAATCACTGATGAAATTCTGTGTGGATATAGACTGATAAGAGCTAGAAAGTACTTAAAAGTCTCTAAGATTAGTGATGTAAATAATTCTCCCAATTAATCTTTTGTTTGTACATCTCCTAAATATACCACTTAATTTCCTTTCTCCATATCTTAATATATGCAACTATGCCAAAATACCTATCCTGTATGTGTGTGTGTGTGTGTGTGTGTTAGTCACTTTCTTCATGTTCGACTGTTTGTGACTCCATTGTCTGTAGCCTGCCAGACTCCTCTGTCAATAGAATTTTCCAGGCAAGCACACTGGAGTGGGTTGCCATTCCCTTTTCCAGGGGATCTTCTTGACCCAGGGATCGAATTTGGGTCTTCTGCATTGCAGGCAGAGTCTTTACCATCTGAGCCACTAGGACAGCTACCAATCATATTTATGCTTCAAGTCATCAAGGCCAAAGTTTACCCTGTTGGCTCTATAAAGGCAAGAATCTATTAGGATGGTGGAAAGGGAGATGTAAAAACTTTGGCAGGTGACTGAGATATTCATGAAATGAATTAGAAAATATTGAGAGACTCGGCACAGGGGTTTAGCTAGGAGTAGGGGATTGCAAAGATGCCTTCTAAGTGTCTAGCTGTTATAGCTGATTACATGTTAGTTCCATTTCCTTATATAAAAATCCTTGGTGGAATTGTGTTTGAGGTGAAACAATCACATTTGTTCTGGACATGTACAATTTAAAGTGCCCATGGACTGTATTATCCATGTAGTCTCAATGAAAGTGATACCATCTCCAAAGGGGTGAAACTTATTTCTTGAATGGTGACAAATATCTCACATGTTTATGCACAAGCACCGAGAGGCACATAGTACAAATATACAGTAGATAATAGTATTAATGGTAATGGCAATAATGGTATCATGGCATATAAAGTATATAATGATATTAAAATTTCATAGGTGATAAGTAGTTAAACAGTGTCTAAGACTCTTTGAGAAAGGACATATACACACATATAGATGAAAGGTTGTTGCTGAGCTGTCAAAGACGCTGAATTCTTGGTCTCCAGAGGAGAGGAATTCAATCCAGGACCAGTGATGATGCTTTATCACTCAGAGCTTTTGTGTGATAAAGTTTTATTAAGGTATAAAAGAGATAGAGAAAGCTTCTGACATAGACATCAGAAGGGGGCAGAAAGAGTGCCCCACTGCTAGTCTTTAGCTGGATGTTATATAGCTACTCAGTTCAGTTCAGTCGCTCAGTTGTGTCCAATTCTGCAGTCCCATGGACTGCAGCATGCCAGCACGCTGCTAGTTAGAGAAAGGAAATGTCTCAAAACTCAGAGACTGGAACCAGGCCCCTCACCCACAACATGCATTTTGAGATAACATTGGCACAAGGTGAGTTGTTCCAGAATAGAAAACAATTGACATGAATCTTGAAGAAAGGCTGATTTCCAAGAAAAGACATAGTCTCATTAACATAGCTTAAGAGAACATTTGCATGACTAAAACATACTGATTTGTCAAGTTGGTTCTGAGTCTTAGGGAAACTGATGTGAAGACAGAGTCTAGGGTAAATACATAGTTCAGTAACATAGCTTAAGAAAAACATTGGAAATATTGAAAAATATATCCATAAGAAAAAGCATTGGTTAGCTCAAGATTTGAGAAAAGTTTTAAGTTCAGGTGGAACCAAGTGTCATCATGGCAACACAGATTTTGAAAAGAAATCTCCTTTTAAATTTGTATAGAGAAGGGGGAAAAAATTCTGACACTTGTAGTTTGTTTTCTCCTGCTGCTTAAGAGAGAGAGAGAGAATGTCTGACACTTGCAGCCTGTTTCCTCCATTTGTATTGTCGCTGGTATTTAGTCGGACACGACTGAGCAACTTCACTTTCACTTTTCACTTTCATGCATTGGAGAAGGAAATGGCAACCCACTCCAATATTTTTGCCTGGAGAATCCCAGGGACGGGGGAGCCTGGTGGGCTGCTGTCTATGGGGTCGCACAGAGTCGGACATGACTGAAGCGACTTAGCAGCAGCAGCAGCAGCCTTCCTGCCTGTTACCCTCTCATATGTATTGTCGCTGGTATTTAGTTGCTAAGTCAGGTCCACCTCTTTGCACCCTATGGACTGTAGCCTGCCAGGCTCCTCTGTCCATGGGATTTCCCAGGCAATAACAATGGAGTGGTTTGCCATTTCCTTTTCCAGGGGAATCTTCCTGACCTAGTGATCGAACCTGAGTCTCCTGTGTCTCCTGCATTGGCAAGTGGGTTCTTTACTATTAAACCTCCAGGGAAGCCTACACACACACACACACACACACATACAGAAGAGGAGGAGAAGGGGGCAACAGAGGATGAAATGGTTGGTTGGCATTACTGACTCAATGGACATGAGTTTCAGCAAACTCCAGAAGATAGGAAAGGACTGGGAAGCCTGGCATGCTGCAGTCCATGGGGTTGCAAAGAGTCAGACATGATTTAACAACTGAACAACTATATATACAAAATTTTCTGGGCATAATACTGTGGAAATACCACTATTCATGTCTTCTGAGTTAAGCCTAAAACACAGCCAGGGTTAAACTCTACTGACTAATGAATAGGTGTATATAAAGAATAAGAATTCTTGACTAAGCCTTGTGGAGTTAGCTTCCAAAGAGGCCAGTTCAGAATACCAACAAATATGATGTTTCTCTAGAAAAGGCTGAAAAAATTCCAATGAGAGACTGAATTTTACGTCTACTGATCATGCTGAGAGTTTAAGATGTTTCATAATAATGTTCATTAGATTTAATACAAGGGAGATCATTGGTTTTCTTAAAGTTGTTTTGAAGAAGCAAAGAGTTGAAGACAAATTATAGTGAGTTGAGGAAATTGTTAGAAACTGGAGACAGTGAATACAGGCAACTCTCATGAATGGAGACACTCTTTGTAGCATAATAAAATACAGGAATTTTCTAAAAGAAGATTTAATATTTGCTTAGTTTGAGGCAATACCATTAGGAAGGCTCTGTTTTTCCTCTTTTGCAGTTTCTGGTTCTACTTAAGAACATAACCTCAACCTTAAGTGTACTGAGTGACACAGTTTTAAATAACTAAAAACCTCTTGCACATAACCATTTTGAGAAAGCTACTTGAAAACATACTCCAGAACAAAAAGGAAAGAAAAAGAGAAACAAGCAAAAAAAAAAAAAAAAAGGGAAAAGGAAGACTAGAAACTAGTGAGATTCTTTTCCTTAAATGCAAAAGTATGTTGTAGAGTGAAATTATATATTTGAAGATAGATTTAAACCTTTGATAGATGTTAATTGTCTCTCAAGATTATTGTACAAAGTTTTATTCCATCTGGTAGTTTAAGATTACATCACATTTGCATATGCTCAGTTCAGTTCAGTTCAGTCACTCAGTCGTG
This sequence comes from Oreotragus oreotragus, assembly GCA_006410675.1. NCBI lineage: Eukaryota > Metazoa > Chordata > Mammalia > Artiodactyla > Bovidae > Oreotragus > Oreotragus oreotragus. The sequence goes on along the minus strand of SJYX01002931.1, from coordinate 313,177 downwards.
TCCGACTCTTTGCGACCCCATGAATTGCAGCACGCCAGGCCAGACCTAAATATTAGAGATATTTTAGTCTTTGAAAATACATTAGATAACCAGTTTGTTTTGTTTGAAAGTAATTTTGAGTGAGGTTAAGCATTTATTTCTATATTGGTTGTCTAGTTTGTATATTTTTCCTAAAAGGCCATATTTAATTATAATCCTTTGGGTTGTCATTTTTTTGTTGATATAGAAAAACTCTTATAAATAAAGAAAACATCATTTGGTAACTGTATTTCAGACTTTTTAGAAGTTTGCTTTGTTTTAAATTGTATTTCTTATAAATTTAATGTTTTCTTTTTGCCTTTTCAAAGTTAAAATATTATGCACCCTATTATACCAAATGTGGTAGAACAACCTGAGAGCAGACACTAGGTAGAAGCAGCTTTTATATGTATATAATGGGATTCCCTAGTGGCTCAGACAGTAAAGAGTCTGCCCACAATGTGAGAGACCTGAGTTTGATCCCTGGGTTGGAAAGATCCCTTGAGAAGGAAATGGCAACTCAGTCCAATATTCTTGGCTGGAAAATCCCATGGATGCAGGAGCCTAGTGGGCTACAGTCCATAGGGTCTCAAAGAGTCGGATGAGACGAAGCAACAATGTGTCTGACTCTTTGCAACCCCATGGATGACACAGTCCTTGGAATTCTCCAGGCCAGAATATTGCAGTGGGTAGCCTTTCCTTTCTCCAGGAGATATTCCCAACCCAGGGATGGAGTCCAGGTTTCCCACATTGCAGGTGGATTCTTAATCAGCTGAATGACAGGGAAGGCCACGAAGACTGTAGCGGGTTGCTTATCCCTTCTCCAGAGGATCTTCCCACCCCAGGAATCAAACCAGGGTCTCTTGCATTGCAGGTGGATTCTTTACCAGCTGAGCTATGAGGGATATATATATGGGGCAAATTAAAGAGTGTCTGTGGCTCAGATCATGAACTCCTTATTGACAAATTCAGACTGAAATTGAAGAAAGTAGGGAAAACCACTAGACCATTCAGGTATGACCTAAATCAAATCCCATATGATTATACAGTAGAAGTGAGAAATTGATTTAAGGGACTATATCTGATAGAGTGCCTGATGAACTCTGGACGGAGGTTTGTGACATTGTACAGGAGACAGGGATCAAGACCATCCCCATGGAAAAGAAATACAAAAAAACAAAATGGCTGTCTGAGGAGGCCTTACAAATAGCTGTGAAAAGAAGAGAAGTGAAAAGCAATGGAGAAAAGGAAAGCTATACCTTCTGAATGCAGAGCTCCAAAGAATAGCAAGGAGAGATAAGAAAGCCCTCCTCAGTGATCAATGCAAAGAAATAGAGGAAAACAACAGAATGGGAAAGACTAGAAATATCTTCAAGGAAATGAGAGATACCAAGGGAACATTTTATGCAGAGATGGGCTCAATAAAGGACAGAAATGTTATGGACCTAACAGAAGCAGAAGATATCAAGAAGAGATGGCAAGGATACATAGATGAACTGTACAAAAAAGATCTTCATGACCCAGATAATCATGATAGTGTGACACTCACCTAGAGCCAGACATCGTGGAGTGCAAAGTCAAGTGGGTCTTAGAAAGTATCACTACGAACAAAGCTAGCGGAGGTGATGGAATTCCAGTAGAGCTACTTCAAATCCTAAAAGATGATGCTGTGAAAGTGTTGCACTGAATATGCCAGCAAATTTGGAAAATTCAGCAGTGGCCACAGGACTGGAAAAAGCAAGATTTTTTCTGACCCACCTCCTAGAGTAATGGAAATAAAAACAAAAGTAAACAAGTGGGACCTGATTAAACTTAAGAGCTTTTGAATGCAAAGGAAACTGTAAGCAAGGTGAAAAGATATCCTTCAGAATTATAGAAAATAATAGCAAATGAAACAACTGACAAAGTGCCGGGGTCCAGCCTGGTGGATCCAGGATAATTCTAAGTGGGGATGGCCTCGGCAATCAGATAAGATTATTTATTTAGAGATATAAAGAAAGATTAGGAAAGAATAGTGTAGTGGAGAAAATAAGGGAGAAGAAGGGGCTGAAATTCCTTGGTTTCCACAGGAAGCCAATAAAGTCCTGAGACAAGGGACTTGCACCATCTATGTAGGTGGCAGGTGCCCTCCCAGTTTCCTGAAGGAGTGGAGATGCAAAGCACCTCCCTGTTCAGGTCTTAGAAGCCCAGGCAAAATTAGTAGACACAGTGAGCCTCTGTGCTCCAGATGGAAATTAGCCTGAAAGGAGAGAAAGAAAAGAAGACATAGGGAAAATCAGTCTTTCCAGGAACTAGTCCACCTCTTTATTATTCAGGAAAGCTTTTATACTTTAAGTTGTACATAAAGATTAATGGATAATACAAAGTCATGCAGGGTCAACAGACCTGACCCTTATCGAGACCAGGCACTCTTTATGCATGCATACAAAGGTCTTAGGTGGTTTTACATCATCTTATGGCCAGGGGGCCTGCTAACATTTTATGACCCTTTCTTTCTGATAATGGTCAGTCAACCAGAAAACTTATTTTTTCCAAGGGTGATTTTTCTTAAACCAGGCACCACCCTCCGAAGGCTCCAGATAAAGTTGCATTCCTACAGGGCAAAGGTGCAGTGGGCTATAATCAAGAAAAGAATTTACTAGCCTAAGGTCTAACAAGATTAATATCAAAGCTTATTACTTATTTTTCCCATATGCCAGTTATATCAATTAATGTATATAAGGGACCAGGGATATGGAGACTTAGCAGCAAATATTGGCTCAACAATGAAACCCTCAACCCCTCAACCCTCTACCAGTATATTTCTAACAATCCATTAATACTACACTAATAATTTCTAACTTCTCAAAAGACTCTGTATTTAGAAAGTTTAGAGCATCTCGTGCCTCTCACACCATGTGCCAGTTATATCAATTAATGTATATAAGGGACCAGGGATATGGAGACTTAGCAGCAAATATTGGCTCAACAATGAAACCCTCAACCCCTCAACCCTCTACCAGTATATTTCTAACAATCCATTAATACTACACTAATAATTTCTAACTTCTCAAAAGACTCTGTATTTAGAAAGTTTAGAGCATCTCGTGCCTCTCACAGTTGGGAGGCTGTGAACAATCACATGTGTGGTTGTAAGAGGCCAGACAAACTTGTCAGGCAGGCTAGAGAGCCATCAGAGTTTTTGGACTAAAACATTCTTGTTACATCCAGGAGACTTATTAACTGGAGCTCTAATTCTTTTTAGAGAAAGGTGGTGGGGGACAGCCCCCTATTAATGTCAAAAAAGTTGGTGAAAGGCATAACACAGTAAGGCAGGCAGACTCTGGTTTTTGGGGTAGATGCCCAAGAAAGTCCAGGGGACCCCTGAGGCCTGATCTAGCCTTTGTTCTGTCAGGCCTCTTCCTCATGACCTTTGCCATGGGCAGGATTCCCCATGCTGGCTCCCAGCAACAAAGTATTAATTTCCAAAGAATACAAGCAGCTCGTACAACTCAATGCCAGAAAAACAAACAACTCAATCAAAAAGTGGGGAAAAGAGTTAATCAGACATTTCTCCAAAGAAGACATACAGATGGCTAACAAACATTTGAAAAGATGCTCAACATCACTCCTTATTAGAGACATGCAAATCAAAACTACAATGAGATATCTCCTCACACTGGGCAGAATGGTCATCATCAAAAAGCCTAAAAACAATAAATGCTAGAGAGAGCGTGGAGGAAAGGGAACACTCTTGCACTGTTGGTGGGAATGTAAACTGATACAGCCACTATGGAAAACTGTATGGAGGTTCCTTAAAAAACTAGGAATTAAACCACCATACGACCCAGCAATCCTACTCCTAGGCATATATTTTGAGGAAGCCAGAACTGAAAGAGACACATGTATCCCAATGTTCATTGCAGCACTATTTACAATAGCTAGAACATGGAACCTAGATCTCCATCGATAGATGAATGAATAAAGAATTTGTTACAGGTACACAATGGAATATTGTTCAGCCATTAAAAAGGAATGCATTTGACTCAGTTCTGATGAGGTGGATGAACCTAGAGCCTATTATACAGAGTAAAGTAAGTCAGAAAGAGAAAGATAATTATCGTTTACAAACACATATATACAGTTAGAACTGGACATGGAACAACAGACTGGTTCCAAATAGGAAAAGGAGTACGTCAAGGCTGTATATTGTCACCCTGCTTATTTAACTTCTATGCAGAGTACATCATGAGAAACGCTGGACTGGAAGAAGCACAAGCTGGAATCAAGATTGCCGGGAGAAATATCAATAACCTCAGATATGCAGATGACACCACCCTTATGGCAGAAAGTGAAGAAGAACTAAAAAGCCTCTTGATGAAAGTGAAAGAGGAGAGTGAAAAAATTGGCTTAAAGCTTAACATTCAGAAAACTAAGATCATGGGCTCTGGTCCCATCATTTCATGGCAAATAGATGGGGAAACAATGGAAACAGTGAGATAATTTATATTTTGGGGCTCCAAAATCACTGCAGATGATGATTGCAGCCATGAAATTAAAAGACACATATTCCTTGGAAGGAAAGTTATAACCAACCTAGACAGCATATTAAAAAGCAGGAGCATTACTTTGTCAACAAAGGCTCATCTAGTCAAGGCTATGGTTTTTCCAGTGGTCATGTATGAATGTGAGAGTCGGACTATAAAGAAAGCTGATCACCAAAGAATTGATGCTTTTGAACTGTGGTTTTGGAGAAAACTATTGAGGGTCCCTTGGACTGCAAGGAGATCCAACCAGTCCATCCTAAATGGGATCAGTCCTGTATGTTCATTGGAAAGACTGATATTGAAGCTGAAACTCCAATACTCTGGCCACCTGATGTGAAGAGCTGACTCATTGGAAAGGACCCTGATGCTGGGAAAGATTCAGAGCAGGAGGAGAAGGGGGTGACAGTGGATGAGATGGGTGGATGGCGTCACCGACTCAATGGACATGAGTTTGGGTACTCTGGGAGTTGGTGATGTTCAGGGAGGCCTGGTGTGCTGTGGTTCATGGGGTCACAAAGAATCAGACATGACTGAGAGACTGAACTGAACTGAAGAAAGAGTGTCATAATTATATTTTGGTTAAATATGATAAGAAATCTTGGATGGAAAGTTATTTATTTTTTTATGATGAATAGAAATTTTGCTTCTTTTGTGATCTTTACATGTATTAATACTTGCGTTCTACTATTTCCACCATTAATTTAATGGTCAGTGAGGATTATTTTAATTGAAATTTCCTTTAACGTCAAAACATTTAGTTAAGGAGATTAATAGAAATAGATTAACAATATTTCATTAAAGACTTGTATGACCATAAATCTTGGATGGAAAGTTATTTATTTTTTTATGATGAATAGAAATTTTGCTTCTTTTGTGATCTTTACCTGTATTAATACTTGCGTCCTACTATTTCCACCATTAATTTAATGGTCAGTGAGGATTATTTTAATTGAAATTTCCTTTAACATCAAAACATTTAGTTAAGGAGATTAATAGAAATAGATTAACAATATTTCATTAAAGACTTGTATGACCATTATTTCACCATGGAACTAAGGGTATCTCATAAATATTTTCTCTCATCATAAAATGAGTATAAGGATCTTTCTATTTTTCAAAGGTGCTTTAAGTATAAAAGAATATCTTTATAATCACTAACATATCATAGAGATATTTTAAATTATAACAACAGTCATGGAATAATTCATATGGAGTATAGGCTATTTGTAGAAAGGAATAAATGGCATATAAAGAGAAATTAGAATAAGCTATTTTTCATAAAACAGCCTTTTGTCATACAAATAATATTTTTTGAATAGTGAAAAACCTATGTCTAAATGAAGATTTCATTCTATAATTACAAATGCATCATGAGAATATATTGACTGGGCCTGTGGGAACTGCAGTTTCATATTTTTTCTCTGCGAGATACCTGGCATAAGGCAGCTTCTCCGTCAGTATTTGTTAGAATTTAGACTTAGCCAATCTTCCAACTTTCACAAAGAAAGTCTAAAACATCTGAACATGTTTCAGAATATTTATCGGTTATTGACAGAACATATTAAAATGGTTTAGTTTATAAATACTTTCCTTTTTAACTCATCTTTTTATTTGGAGAATGCAATTATAGGGCATTTCACAGTAGGAGAAAAATTTAAAAAAATTAAGAAATCAGTAGACTTGTGCATTTCCTTTTCTAAAATTATCATATAGACTTGAAATTTCCCACTATATATTTATTCTGGTCATTTTTGAAGATATTGGTCTTGACAAGAGGTAATTGAAATTACCACATTACTGTGCACATCTTGGGTTTCAAGGATCATGAGTGACTAGTAGCTGCTTACCAAATGTATCTCGAATAGCCTAGTAAACAAAAAAACTATGGAGTACTTCAATATAAAATGATTTAAAAAAAAAAATCCCTGAAAGGAGAACATTACCATTTCTTTAAAAAAAAAATACTTCAATAGAAGAAAAAAAAGCTGATGCAGAAGTTAAATTTTTGTTTGTTTCAGTAAAAATCATAGCTCTTAATCCTTTCTCCCTTTAATATGGAGCAAGACTCTGTTGGAGGAAAAAACAAAAGCTTCAGTGATTAGTATCAGCTCATGAACATTTCTTTCTTCACTTGACATGATTGTCTATAGGCAGATGGTCTTTGAATCAAAAATTAATACTGATACAATTCTTCATTAAAATATGTCCTCAAAATATTTTTTAAATGGCTGCTTCTTCTAGAAAATCAGGTGAAAAAATTGTTTAAATTACTCTTCAAGTAAAACATGGTAGAGTAAAAGGGAGAAAAAACATCTAAGAATCATTCTCAAATTTCACTATGTCTAAGAATGTCATGAGAAAGTTGTTTAAAATGATTATTTCTAGGCCACAATGCCAAGATTCTAATCCAGTCAGGGTGGTGTCTAGGAAACTCCAGAGATTGCATCTACCCCACTTTGAGAAACAATGAAAAGGAATCTTTTTCCACTGCCTCCGTGGAGTTAGATTTAGTCAGAGACTTCCTGTTTCCTTTTCGTGTGCATACAACTGGATTAGATTTCCAGGACACCCTTATGTAAGGTATGGTCATTTAACTGAATTGTAGCCAATAGACTGTGAATGCAAGGAAGTTATCAGTTTTGGCTCATAAATCTTCAACACATTTGGTTAAAACTCTTTTCCCTTTCCAGGTTAGCTTACATGGAGGTGACCGCCATGGTGACCTTGACAGTCAACTGAAAAATGTACAGAACTAAGCATTTTCTTCTAAATCAGTGGCTCTCCAATTCCAGTGAACTTATATATCATCTTGTGTGCTTATTACACCTGTAAATTCTCAAATCTATCACCAAAGATTTTGATTCAGTAGGCCCTGTGAGGTACTCAGGAATCTGCATTTTAAACAATTACTGGGTAATTTGATTTGTATGATTCTGAGTCTCAGCTTTGAGAAATACTGAATGTGTGTGTGTGTGTGTGTGTGTGTGTGTGTGTGTAAGGAATATTCAGTGTTCTTAATGTTTGTTGTTACTTCACCTATTGAACTGTATCTGTATCTACATCAGTATATGTTTACCTTAGAAGAAAGTAGCATTATATATTACCAAAAAAGGAAAATGGATTTCAATAAGTCATCTAGTTCAAATCATATCCTAATGGAGATAGATGTCTAATCTTCCCCTTTGTTAGCCACTTTATCTCAAACTAAATAATACCAGCTATTTCAACCATTCCCTTAAGGCACTATTTTATATCCAAAATCTTTTTTTTTTTCTGAATGTTCTCCATACCCTTTACCTCTTTTGAAAAATAGAGCAAAATACAACATCCTGATGAATATTAACATTAATATTACAGAAATATAATTATTGGGTTTTACATAAATATGCTTTATTTATAGCATATACTTTAAATATGAAACATTATTCAGTTTCCTAAATATATGGAACTTTCAAATGTGAAGTACGTGTACCTTATTTACATACCTGAGTTATTCTTGCACTTTAAAAAATAACCGTGAGTTTTTTTCCTCTAAATTAAAAAAAGACCTACAATACCATATACATCTTTATGGCCTTTGGCCTTGATTTCCCTCTAGTGGTTTCCTATCTGAGTGTTGAGGAATTATTATACATTCAAAACAAAGAGCTTGGCATGTTATAGAAATTTAATATTTGAAATAGCCATTTATGTTTCATTCCGTATTAAAGATGAAGAAATAGGGCTTAGATGTGGTAACCTACTTGCCCAATATCATTCACCTAGTGAATTGCATTGCAAATTAACATTCTTTCTTATTCTTTTGTCTACAAAATATTAAAGCTTGTGAGAAAATCTTTTATAATTAACAGTTTTCTATAGATACTTCTTATTTTGTGAAATGAATTTTCATCATAGCGCTTCTGCTATTGAGTGGAAGCTGCCGAACCGGCAGTCTACAATTATGTATATTAGCTTCATCCACTGAATCACGGTGCACACATATCCTTCTGAGAAGGATACTGCTAATAATTTTCTCTTAATGCTTTTCCACTTTGAGCTCCAAGTGGTCCTGAATACATTACCAAACTAAATCCTCCCATCAACCAATGGAAAAAGGAAGCACTTTAATGCATATATAATTGTATCTCTTCTTAAAATGCAATGTTTGATTTTTAGTCACCCATATTTGATAATTCTAATTTTTGAGTGAAATCCAAAGTTTATGTACTCAGGATGCTACTGTCAAAGTGAAAATAGTTGGAGATCACATTACATTACCTGCCATCTTTCTCAGGGTGAGAACATTCTATTTTGGATAAAAATTGTCTTTTGTTTTTCTTCAGCAGGGTATTGAATTGTTCATAGTTTAGAATCCAAATCTCTAAATGAGATCACTAGCTTGTGTTCACTATGCTAATTCATCTTTTCTCTTAAAACAATACAGGTTTTTCTCTGTGGCTGTTGCTGTTTCAGTTAGGTATTGATCTGATTTTGGCTGAACAATACAACATTGCTAAAGTCTGGTTAAAAAGACAGCGGAGCACATAAGATAATTTAGTACAACTTTATACCATTTCCTATTAGAGATTTTGATTTTCTCCTTTGAATAGTCTCTTTCCTAAGTCAGACAATATTAAAAATGCAGAAGTGCGAGAAAGGACTATGGACAATTTTATAGCATATTAGATATAGGCAATCCATTGAAAAGAATAAGTCTATTAGGAATTATATCTCTTGTGTGCCTCTTTCAGAAATTAGATTTGAATTTTTCATAACCTTCCTTTAGATTACTTACTAGAATATCTAAATTATTTTTTCACAGTTAAATCTGTAAGACATAAAGGCCTGTTTACACCTGATGAAACATTGTAATGAAATTGGAAATTAATCCCCATATGTTATGTGCAATAAAATGATGCTTTATTCATTATATTAGCACTCAGGTCACTAAGAAAGTAAAATATTCTTTATCGAATTTACAAGTTAACCTTTTGTTCTGAAAATTTATTACTGAAGAAAAGTTGTTCGATGGGAGTCTAAATGCAATGGTCTTGTAGCTGTCTTTTTTTTTAGGAAACTGAGGTACTTTGTTAATTGTCCATTAGCAACAAATACAGGCATATCTTAAAATTTACCATAAAGTAATTTAAAAAATTTAGCAGATGAGTTAATCCAGAACAATAGAAAATCTATTATAGGCTATTAATACAAATAAAGCAATTATAACATGCATTTATTCCAAAATGATAGCTAAAATCTGGGGGATTTTTTGGTGAAGGTAGAAGGGGTCAGGGATGTTATTTCTCTTGGTGTTTCTCTGTTAAGAGGGAAAGGAGATTTGTAAGTGTATGTAGGTGTGGGTATTAGAGGCCCTACTTGCTTACAGATACTTGGTTCTCTGGGCTACTTGGTAAATTAACCCAGGCATTTGCTATCATCTTCCCTAAGAAAAGCCAGTTATTAACGATAATTGCCCTCTCCATTGACTTCCCTGGTGGCTCAGATGGTAAAGCGTCTGTCTACAATGAAGGAGACCTGGGTTTGCTCCCTGGGTTGGGAAGATCCCCTGGAGAAGGAAATGGCAACCCACTCCAGTACTCTTGCCTGGAAAATCCCATGGACGGAGGAACCTGGTTGGCTATTGTCCATGGAGTTGCAAAGAGTTGGACACGACTGAGCGACTTTGCTATTGATAGTTGAATGCATTTTGGTTTGAATTACACCCAGTGGGGATCCCCCACTCCTTCTAATATCTCAGAGAGTTCTTAAGAATCATAAATTCCTCCCAATCTCCTCTGACTAGAACTTAATTCTTTGTTTCTCCAAGACTCTTAGTTTGTGCTTCAAGTAAATTCAGAAAAGGAACATGACTCCTTTATATGAACTGCTGCTAACCTTCTCACACAAGGTGTGCATTTGCTGGGGCCTTATTAAATAGTCTGGTTTTTACAGTTTGAGGCCACCATAGTCTTTCCATTGACATTGCTTTTAGTGTCAATTGCTCTTCTTTCCCCACTTTAATTTGTATTCTTCTTCCTCTTACCACGCTATGCTTTCCTCACCTATCAATGTTTAGCTTTCTCTTTATGTTTCCTAAATTCTATCCTGCAAACCATAACTTTTCAACTCAGTGAAAGACAGTTTGCCCAACAAAAGTCAATTTTAGTAGAGTAAGTCACTTAAATTAATTGTGTTAACTGTCAGTAGTTGAGTATGGGTATGGCTTGGGTATGGCTCTGTGTTCTACTTTCATGAAATTTAAACTGATCTGTAAGATGGATATTATATCTGCTTACATAGGCTTGCAGCACAAGTCAAGGGAACATATATTCACTTGAAGCCTAGCACAGCTCCTACACAGAAGTATTACTCAATAGTGAGAGTTCTCTTCCCTTTCCTGTATGTAGGTAATTCCTCTCCACCTTCTGCTTCTCAGTCTTCTAACTTCCCACTCCCCATTTTGCTGCGAAATCACTCCCTACATGATCTCTGACCCATGCAGGCACAGATTGTAATATATGACTGTAATATGTTATAATATATGACTCTGTTTTACTTCTTTGCTTATAAATATCCATCGTTTACCTGTAAATATGGAGTCCAAATTTCTTAATGTGGACTTGAAAATCTCACATGCATAGATTCCATTTTGTTTACATCTTAACCTTTTCTTTTCCCCTGTACACAACTTAATCTGTAGCCACAGTAAAGTGTCAATTGATTTTAGAATGTATTATTTATTCACTGTTACATCTCTGGGCTGCTATTTCTGCCATTTCTGTCTATTCTTGCTGTCACTTATTACCTACAAACAGCACCTCCCAACTTTAGCTTTCCTTAAGATCCAGAACATATTAACTGCTACTTTATAGCACTTTCTATATTGGGTTTTATTTACTTAGTTGTCTCTTTCTACACAACCCTTCCTCTGCCATTTGTATTAAGTCTTGAAATATATATTTTAATCTTCCTTTAGCTTGACATTGAACTTCATAGAATCATATTCCACTATCACTGTTACTATACTAAGATTATAACTTGGGACAAACAGTAAGCCATAATTTAATAAAATTCCTGGCACCCGTTCCCACAAGGAACCTGTGATTCCCTCTGTATTGCAGAACTGAGGTAAATTATAAACCTATATCCAGTGTCTCTACTGGAGAAGGCAATGGCACCCCACTCCAGCACTCTTGCCTGGAAAATCCCATGGACAGAGGAGCCTGGTGGGCTGCAGTCCATGGGGTCGCTAAGAGTTGGACACGACTAAGCGACTTCCCTTTCACTTTTCACTTTCATGCATTGGAGAAGGAAATGGCAACCCACTCCAGTATTCTTGCCTGGAGGATCCCAGGGACGGGGGAGCCTGGTGGGCTGCCATCTATGGGGCCGCACAGAGTCGGACACGACTGAAGCGACTTAGCAGCAGCGGTAGTGTCTCTACCTCCTTTTGTTACTGCTTCCCCAAGTCAGGTAGCATTGGGAGCTCCTGCTTTTTTGACCTCACTGGAGAATAAACTTCTTTAATTATGTGTCACAAAGTGGGACGTATTCTCGAGTATCATGTAAGCCACATATCATATAATTAAGTGATCAAACTATTCACAGTGCCCTATGGTTAATCAACCTTTAAACCTATGTCTTTATCTCAAATTCATTTGCTTGTTTTATAACTGATTATTCTCACAATATGTAAATATGATACCAGACAAAATATTTGAACTCACCTTACAACTGCCATTTCATTACCTATTAAACACTGAAACTAAAAAACAATAACAACAACAACAAAAACCCGTGCACCAGATTTTAAGTCTGTCTTATCCTAATATCTTCTTGTCCATAGATGAGCATAGTCTATACCAGCTCCAGGTCCCACTTCTGATGTTTCTTGGAATATTTTTCATTCCTTGGAATCCCCTGATGTTCTTACCATTAGTAGATAGCACTATTATTATGTCACTCCTTAATAAATTTGAGTGTTCCACAAGTCTTAGCTGTGAATATTGATTATAATGTTATCATATCAAGTTTATGTTTAAAAAGTATTAAAGTAAGCTCTGTGTGTGCAAAAGAAAAGCATGGATCCATATTCACCTCACATACACCCTCTTCCTGTTTCATCTCACTATAGTCTTCCTAGTGAATCATACATTAATAATAATTTTTTCTTTTTTTTCTATATTCATATACACTGTATCTGTAATTTAGCTCTGAAAGATGGTCAGTGCTAGAAACTAGAAGCAACTATCAGCTGAAATATTTCATTTTAGATAGAAATAATTATTTAAAAATTGATTGTGTCATATATGCCATATGGAAAATTGACATATTTTTCTGTTGCTGATGATATTTGAATGTTTTGTAATGAAAATGATTTTATTGTATTGGCCACACTGCACTATTTCTCTTTTGAATTGTAGTATCATAGAGAGATTGGCTATTGATCCCTGACCATGTCTTTAATTGAAGAGAGGAGGAGAATACAACTTAAAATACAATGAAAATTATTCATTGGAAATTATTACTATAAACTTAAAAAAAAAACTTCACAGAGACAACAGGTTATTTTAATTAAGAGTAATTTTAGAAAATTCACAATAACAGTTTCCCATGGGTGCAGAAGTACTGTTGACGAATAATTACTATACTTTAATCTCAATTTTTTAGCATTATTTTCTTAATTTTAAATTAAAATGTTAAAATTATTGGTTTGTATGATAGTAAATTGTGTTTTCATTATCTTTATAACTGATTAAATTATGTATTTTGCAAGTAATAAAATTTGCAGGTAAAATGTTAACCACATAACTGCCTTTCATTTTTTATATTACATTAACAATAAGTCTAATTAGTTGAAGAAATAAACTTTTGTATTTTGCAGGAATTCTTAATCAAGTAATAGACTTTAACTTATAATAATATGGAAATGTGTTACATATTTCAATTATTTAGTACAAAATTGGTGAAGTGAAGTGAAAATCACTCAGTCATGTCCAACTCTTCACAACCCCATGGACTATACAGGCCAAGGAATTCTCCAGGCCAGGATACTGAAATGTATAGCCTTCCCTCTCCAGGGATCTTCCCAACCCAGAGATTCAACTGAGGTTTCCCACATTGCAGGCAGATTCTTTACCAGCTGGGCCACAAGGGAAGCCCAAGAATACTGGAGTGGGTAGCCTATCCTTTCTCCAGCAGGTCTTCTCAACCCAGGAATTGAACCTGGGTCTCCTGCATTAAGATGGATTCTTTACCAATTGAGCTATCAGGAAAGCTCAAAAAACTGGCAATTTACCATAGTTCTTTAGCTGAAATTTTCTTTGTGAGAACTACAAGTACAAAGACCCTATGGAGGTTTTTAAAGAATCTCATAAGAACAAGTGTCTGATTTATTAAAGCCTGTAAACTAGAAAGTGAAAGTAGAAGGGATGGAAAAAAAAAAAAACCCTTTACACGTAAAGTTACAAAAAAGTGTTGTGATGTTTTCCCCATGCTTTCCCAGTTAAAATTGTGACATTCGTAACATCAGATTGCTAAAGGGTTTTACATATAAATCATTTAAATCCATAATTGAGAAATAATATTCAATCTGAAATTTGTTTTTTAACATCTCTAAAAGGTCTGTTTGTAGAACAGTGGGTTGGTAGACAGATAGTAGTTAAATAGGTAGATAGATAGATATAGATGCTACTTATTTCAGGGGCTTGCTAATAGTACATTTATCTGCTTCTCTATGCTGTTTTGCTATTTTAAAGCAAAGCATCAGATTGTTCTATCCCTTGCCCATTTTAACTCCCTATAACAAACGCTGTAATGCATGCTGATTTTGAAAATTATGATGGACACTGAGAATAAAAATTAGAAATAGCCATGTAATTACTGTTCCTGCCATTTTATAAGGCTATTGGAAGCTATCATCTGTCAGGTTGTTGAAAGTATCTTATCACATAAAGATCCATATGACACATGGCTTTTCAGGCTAAAGGCCAAGAAGCAGATGTGTCTGAGTATTTTTTCTTGTCATGTTTCTTTATGTCTATTATCCTTTGGTGGCCACACTTTTAAGTTGGGTTCTTTCAAGTTGAACACTCTATTTTAATAGGTATTCTTTGTGTCAATTCCTAGTATGTTAATTTATATTCTACTGTATGGCTTTTGCTATTTTGGAGATATTTTAATGATTGCATAGTTTATATACTGTTTTTTAAAAGCTAGAAATAGATACAATTTGCATTTAGCAATATATACATCTCATTTTAAAATTATTTAAAATATTATTTAATATTTATTATATTAAAGAGTTGCCTGGAGAATCCCAGGGATGGGGGAGCCTGGTGGGATGCCATCTATGGGGTCACACAGAGTCGGACACGACTGAAGTGACTTAGCAGCAGCAGCAGCAGCAGCATATTAAAGAGTTTCATATAATAATGGGTTAATCATTTCAAAATTAATCCACTTCAGATAAGCATACCCCCAAGTGATAGATGACATATTTTAAATACCCTTTANGATGGGGGAGCCTGGTGGGATGCCATCTATGGGGTCACACAGAGTCGGACACGACTGAAGTGACTTAGCAGCAGCAGCAGCAGCAGCATATTAAAGAGTTTCATATAATAATGGGTTAATCATTTCAAAATTAATCCACTTCAGATAAGCATACCCCCAAGTGATAGATGACATATTTTAAATACCCTTTAAAATTCCTGGTTTAGATGGTGAGAAAGCAACTATATTCTACAGAGGACCGAAACTATAATAAAAAGTAATTCATATGGTATGCAATCACTAGAATTGGCACTTATCCTGGAGGTATATTTCAGAACTTTTGACCTAGATTCTGAATGTAATGACCAAAGTTCTTGAGGCATATGAAGCAAAACTTGGAATGCAACAAATAGGCCAAATCTGAAACCACCATTAAAACCCCATAGAAACTCCACAAGGGGCAACCTCCTCTGCAGATAAACTAGTTAAAAATTACCCTGAAAAGGAAAACAATCAGAGAAGTATAAAAATTTTTTTCTAAAAATTTCTAATGAAAATTCTAAGTATAAACAAGTTGAGGCCTAGAAGTAACAATACTTATATAATTAAAAAAAAAAAAAACTATTCTCTTTGATGTACCCTCAGTTAGTGTTCCTACTAATGTGTCTTGCCAGGGACAAAGAGACAAACGGACAGAAGATATGAAAGTTTAAGAAACTTACAGGAGAAAGAGATACTATTTTAGAGGGAGACTAAAGAAAAAAGTGAATATTGAAATAATTAATAACTCAATTTCCAGAATTAATGAATGATGATATTTTGCCTTTATGAGAAGCCTAGTGGATCCCCAAAAGAATATTTTTTTTAAGTCTACAATAAAATAAATGGCAATGAAACTGTAGAACTTCTAAGGAGTCAGAGGTAAAAGATGTCTCATACAAAGGATTGACAATTAAAATGACTTTCCAACTAAAATAATAGGAGGCAGAAGACAATCGAATGAGAAAATTTTTCTATTAAGCTAGAGATATACTCCTTACAAAGCAAGTTTTTCATCAATGAAAGTGATATTAAGATCTTTGTATAGACACAAACTGCTTATGAATACATCTTAAAACTCACTTTGTAAAGTAGCACATAATGTCTATACTTTAGGGATAATGAAAATTATCTGAGAAGGAAGGCTTAAGACACTAGAGCTAATCAATGAATATAGTAAAGTTGCAGGATATAAAATCAACACACAGAAATCCCTTGCATTCCTATACACTAATAATGAGAANCAATCAGAGCAGAAAAAGAAATAAAAGGAATCCAAATTGGAAAAGAAGAAGTAAAACTCTCACTGTTTGCAGATGACATGATCCTCTACATAGAAAACCCTAAAGACTCCACCAGAAAATTACTAGAGCTAATCAATGAATATAGTAAAGTTGCAGGATATAAAATCAACACACAGAAATCCCTTGCATTCCTATACACTAATAATGAGAAAGTAGAAAAAAGAAATTAAGGAAACAATTCCATTCACCATTGCAATGAAAAGAATAAAATACTTAGGAATATATCTACCTAAAAAAACTAAAGACTTATATATAGAAAACTATAAAACACTGATGAAAGAAATCAAAGAGGACACTAACAGATGGATGAGTGCCAAAGTATTGATGCTCTCAAAATGTGGTTCTGGAGAAGACTCTTGAGAGCCCCTTGGACAGCAAGGAGATCAAATCAGTTCATCCTAAAATAAATCAACCCTGAACATTCATTGGAAGTATTGATACTGAAGCTGAAGCTCCAATACTTTGGCCACCTGATGCAATGAGCCAACTCATTGAAAAAGACCCTGATGCTGAAGGTGAAAGGAGAAGAGGTTAACAGCAGGTCAGATAGTTAGATGGCCTCACTGACTCAATGGACATGTGTTAAGCAAACTCAGGGATATAATGAAGTGCAGGGAAGGCTGCCGTGCTGCAGTTCACTGGGTCGCAAAGTCAGCCATGACTTTACAACTGAAAAATGATAACAATGGTTTAAAAATTAAATAAAACAAACAAATTTCTAAATTATGTACTAATTTTTTAGGTGAACTATGGAGCTTAACACTAAGGAAATATTTATGAGAAAATAAAAAATGATTCCACTAGGACCATGACATATTTTATAAAAATGCTATCCTATAGTATCATTTAATTGCATGAATGGATAAATTTCAGAGAATTTTGTAAACATGCACACTAAGGGAGTTGATCATACATAAAATCCTAAAATGTTTGAAACTGCTTGTAAGTTATTATTGTTATTATCTGTCTGGCTTTCTATCGTGATTATTTTTGACATTCTGTAAACGTAAAGTATCTTTGTGTATTTTTTCAACAAGTGTAAGGCAAGGGGGCAAGGGGGCAAGAAGATGGTTGATGACTGAACGGATTGTGGTCTACCCCTGAGTAATTCAAGAAGGAGCTTTAGAGAGGACATATGTGCTTGCAATGACCAAGAAAGAATAGGGAAGATATTCCTAGGGTGGTGGGTATTAAAAATACAGTGTGTATGTGTGTGTGTGTGCTGTGGATCTGACAAAGAATCTTCCTTTTAATAATTAATTAATTAATTAATTGCTCTTCATTGCTGCATGAGGCCTTTCTCTAGTTCTGGCAAGTGGGTGCTACTCTTTAGTTGTGATGAAAGAGCTTCTCATTGCAGTGGATTTTCTTGCTGTGGAAAACAAACTCTAAGCACATAGGCTCAGTAGTTGTGACACCAATTAGGGGCTTAGTTACCCTGCAGCAAATGGAATCTTCCCAGACCAGTTATTTAACTCATGTGTTCTTAACCACTGTACCACCAGGGGAGTCTGATCAAACATCCTAATATTAAATGTTAATGGGATTATCTTTTACCCAGTTTACCACATCACCTGTTGTTTGCTTCAGAAGGAATAATTTTTCTATCTACCTTGTTTTTACTTCCTCTTCACTTCCTTTCCTACGCATAATCCTATTGATTTTTTTCTTTTTCCTATTTCTCTTTCTCTGTCTTAATTCCTATTGGGTAAATTCATAGATTTTGTCTTTGGAAAATAAAAGACTAGAGTTTACAAGACAGATCAATTGACTTAAATTCTGAAGAGAAATGGACCTCATTTGTTTACAAGTTC
This sequence comes from Oreotragus oreotragus, assembly GCA_006410675.1. Lineage (NCBI taxonomy): Eukaryota > Metazoa > Chordata > Mammalia > Artiodactyla > Bovidae > Oreotragus > Oreotragus oreotragus. Next base: position 295,000 of record SJYX01002931.1, on the reverse strand, counting down.
ACCTTGATGTAATGTGGGTATGAGTGTTTGTATGTATGCATGTGTAGAAATTGAGGGAGAGGTGTGAGAGAGGGGAAAGGCAGAAAGAGAAAGAGAGCTGAGAGGGAGAAACCAGGAGCTATGGAAAGGTAGAACCAAAGGTACAGAACGAGCACAAATATCCAGAGATGTCCTTTGGGCCTAAAATGCCCAGGAAGCAACATCTGCTGGATAACTTTGTAAATGTATAGGGAATGCTTAAACTGATCTACTGAAACATTTTGTGTTCCTGTTCCTATGAAGAAAGAAAAGAAAAATGAATCATAGTGTGTCTCTCTTTTCTTTTGGCAATGTTAATTGTAAATGTATAACAAAATATCTAAATTGCCTAGAAAAATCATGAAACCCCACCACACAACAGAAAATCTACCTGTGAAACAATGCTCTTCTCTCCTCTTGTTACACAGAGGCCTGCAGTCAGCCTTCCAGCTGTAATTCTCTTCGACACCACATATATTAAGAATGTGAAGAAAATGCTCAAGTAGATTATAAATTATAGTGTGGAACATGGTGAATTATATTTTCTAATAATTGGCATTATATTAGAGGACCAAGAGGGGGGAAAAGAGTAAAAGCAAAGAGAATGACTGCAGAGAATCAAGAATTTCTTATCTCTTCTTAGTATTATGCCAGTAGGAGAAAAAAAAAAAAAAAAAACTGAAGAAAGTAGAAAGAGAGAAAATGAGGGGAGAAAGGAAGGAAGGAAAAATGAAACCCAAAGCCCATTTTTGGGTCAGTACTAATGCCTTGTCAAGCATCTGAGTAAAATGGACCAAAGGACAAAGAAATGCAGCTGGAGCTGTAGTGATAAGAGTGTGTCTGTCATGCAAGGAAAGCAATTACAGTTTACATGGGGGGGTAATTGCAAATGGTACTTCTTCTCGAAGATAAAGAGGAAGAAAATCATATATGTTTACTGTATAGTCCCTGTCTCTAAATCTGCTTATTTTACATTAAATTACTATACTGCAAACTCATAGGTATCATTGCTGTAAAGACTGAATGAAATCTAGGTTCTGCCCTTAATTAGCCTATTATATTGTTGCCCAACTTCTCTGAAACAGTTTTGCCTTACTGCCAACTTCATAGGATTTGGGGGATTATCTAACAAGATAATACACGGCAAAGCATTTTTTTTAAATGTAAAACACGATTCCTCTTGGGATTTCAACACTTCTTGAGAGATAGATGTTTCAGAGGATATTCCCTTGAACAAAAGAGACAAGATATTACTTTTTTATGGAGGCTTTGTGAAGTGTTAAAGCAGGAGCATAAAAAATTTAAGGACTGAAAACACACTACTAAGGAGAAATGTTTTTGTGAGTGGAGGTTGGGAGTTATATATCTAGATTTTTTGTCTACATAGTCAAACTTGCCCAAAGAAAGACTATGCTTGTTGTGTTTACCCTGATACTATCAGAAGGCAAAGTGCATGCTAGAAAGGAACAGATCCCTAAAAGTTTAGTAGTGTCAGATAGGGACAAGTACTCACTTCAACCAACTCCTGAGGTAAAAGGGAATCGGGAGAGATGAAGCAGAGAAATAACAGGAGTCAAGGAGAGAATGAAAGAAAAAGAAACAAGTCTAGATGTGAGGAAAAAAGGACAGTGGGGAAAAAATTGAATGGAGAAGCCAAGAGGAAGTGGAAAGGTGAAGTTATATCAGAATCAGAGCACAAAATACAGAAAGAATTAAGGAAAACCAAGGCACTGATGCAGCAGTCTTATGCAAACATGTTCCCAGAGTAGTTAAGCATCAAACTTCATTTATCTTCAAGGTTGCCTTTAGCAGGGACTATTGTTCCCTGTGAGGTCCCTCTTAGATTTCCCGGTGGTTCCTAATGGACTATTGTTCACTGTGAGGTCCCTCTTCTATTTCCCAGCAATTTCTAATGGACTGTTGTTCACTGTGAGATTCCTTTTCGATTTCCCAGTGGTTCCTAATTTCATTGAAAAGCCATCATAGGCCTACAGAGCCCAGGGATGAATGAACAGAGAGCCATCCCTGGATCATGTTGAAATCATTCCTTTACAGTTACAGCAGTGTGTAACTCAACAGGAAAACTCTGCATGAGTGTAATGTAGAATGCCTGAATTCCAAGCTGATACTTTTGTTCTCATTTCTTCTATTTCTGGACCAATAGACAAATGGCTATTTAAATGGTAGATTTCCCAACATGTATTAGAAGCAGTCAGGTGCTATAAATAATTAAGAATTCAGTTCAGCAACTGTAGTCAAGAATTTATGAGTTTCATTGAATTTTCTCTGCTCTTCTCACTTCCCTTCCTCCAGCTGCAAACTTATACTTTCTTTTCTCTTTTGAACCTTCTTATTTTCTCTTTAATAAAATGTCAATTAACCCCCCCAAAAAAACACATAAATAATAATAACACAATATCCTATTAGAGATGGCCTCAGAGCCAATCTTGCGTAAGCAGAAAGAGCAAAGCCACAATAAGAGTAATGTTCAGTCTGACATTCCGTTTAATGGAATGTGTAAAGAACACTTTAGCACCCCAAGCCCCATCTTTAGTTTATCCTTTCTTCCAGAATTCTGCTTTAGTTTGGGTACCAACTGACCATTTTCCCTTAGGAGATCTGAACATTTACTCAGCCCCAGGGCATCCTGAGTCACAGTTGTTGATCTAGATCTGGTCCCTTACTCAGCCCTAGGGATCCTGATTACAATCTGATTCTGGCCAATGAGATATGAGGAGAAACATTCTGTGAATGTTTTTAGTAAGAGATACAGAAAAACATATATTTTCCTCATCTTCTAGACTTGGATGTAGTTGTAACAGCCATTTTATAACCAAGAGGGACAAGTCTAATAGCAAGAACTGACGTCCTGAAAATGGAGGAGGCAAACTGTATCCTTCATGATTAGGCGTGGAACTTCTTATTTCCAAGCTTCCAAAATTCCAGGCACCTAAGACAATGAAATATGTGTCTATTCTACTTTTAGTTGTGTTTCTGTTATTGCATCTAGGAATACTATAATACAAACATCTGCAATAGAATATAAAGATATTTTATTCCCTGAAACCAAGAAGCGTCAGGGAAGAACTTGCTACTGAGCTGTATTCACATCTGTGAAGGCAGGAAGCTGGTGGGTGTTATCAATAACTGCCTGGATTTTCTTTCTGAAGTATAAGATTTTTTGATGTTGGAAATTAAAGTAAGGTTTGGTAGTTTGTGTACTTGTGAGGATGATGGTTTTTTAGGAAAACTGCTGAGAAAAATGAGAAATGCTATCAAAAGGATTGGTAGAGAACTGAAGTTCCAGTTAGGAACATGGTTTGTTGGTAACCCTACACACTATAGCAACAGTCTTTGTCAGTGACTATTCAGTAATTTGAGCAGAGGGGCTGAGAAGACAAAAGAAGACTGGCTTAGTCTGGAGAGTTTCCCCAGAAGAGTTGCTGAAAATGTAGGGAGAACATGTTGACTTAAGTCCCAGTGTCATTTTCACCCTAAAAGGAAGATAGGTTCACCCAACAAGGCTTCTCAGTCTAATTTGTTAAGTCTGACAATTCTTGAGCTAAAGACTGATAAACCTGAAAGAAGTCTTTAGAAATCACCAAGTATGTTTATGAAAAATATTAAGAACTCTCCCAAATATAAATATCTGCACTTTTTCTCTAAATGAAAACTTTTATATTGGAAAGAGAAGAGCATTTTTAAGAAAGAAAGATATCATGCAAATTTTCTTACCCAAAATAAATGAAAGTCAAACTTGTTTGAATAAGAAGATAGATGTCATGATGACCCACCCCACCTGATTAGCATTTACATTTCTCTTCCTTATCTTTATTGGTCCCTAGCCATCTCCTCTGAATTCAAGTGCTCCAATGAACACAGCTTCAACTGAGACTAAACAATAAGCTTAAATTAATTTATTTAGTCAGGCTAGCAGTACAATTTAAGATCATTTTTAACAAGATCAGTCTTTTAAATAGAATGGATGACTGTTTAACTGTTATAAATCAGGAACCATTGCTGTTCACTGCTCATGTTATTTCATTGTTAAACATCATTTCTAACTTTGTAATGGTGGATCCCAAAGGTAACTACTATTTACCATATATGCTGACCTGGGATTATGACTTTCCATTTTTCTTCATTCTTTAAAAGATAACTTCTTTTAAAAGACTAGTAAAGATGGGTATTTTAATAAATATTTCAAGATAAGATATGGAGGAATTTAGCCTACCCTTGGCATAGATTTATTGGTAATTGGAATGGAGGACTTTTCTGTAAAGAGTAATCTGTTATTTTGTCAAAATTGATTTTTAAGAAGTTAATTTAAAAAAAATACTGAACTATTGCATTGTATCTACTTTATTTGCAGCAACTGGTTTCACTGAAAACTGAGGAAAAGATATCCAGAAATGAAGAGTCCATGTAGGTCTACTCTGGTTTAAATATTTTTATTATCTGTTTCAGATCATCAAGTTAAATTTTGGGTTTAGAAAATGTGGCCACAAAAATAATGAATATATTATGGAGCCAACAATCTAGAGGAACAGCCAAGATGGAAAATGTGGGAATTTAACCTTCTTCCATAAAAACACAACAATAAAGTTTCCTTCTTTTTAATGTTTCTTAGGATCCCATTTACACACTGCTTACAAACACATCTACCTATACATTTTAATAACTCAAAGACACAGACTTTGGGTTCCACACTGGGGTCAATGTCCCATTTCTGTTTGAGAAAAAAATATTCATCCAGTTTTTAAACTCAAGGACTCTGAAGCTTAACATCAGTAGTTAATGGACTCAGCAGCTCACAACCAAGTAGGCCTGTTTCTTGACCCTTCTTACCCATAAGAACTGAATCCTTAAAACCTGATTGAATGAAATCCTTACATTATACTTTAGTTCCCTTAGCATAAAACTTTGCTTACTTTTTAGAAAAATATCCTATTCATAAGCCTCACTCTCCCTAATTGAGGACAGGTTATTTGCATCTTGTTTGTAAATGCTAGTCTGCTTAGATCTGCTTCTGTTGCACATAGTCTGTGTTCATTCATTCATTTATTCATGCAAAAAATATCTATAGAGCTTCTACTATTTGATAGACAATGTTGGGGCTGAGCAAAGATGAGAAAAATGGAAATAAGCCAGACATCATAGAGCCTCTACTTTCTCCATTGACCTTTCTTTGATCTCCACCTCTAAGACTGATTTTGGTAAGTTGAAAGTCCCCTTCCCTGAAGTCTCTGACCCAGCTTCCTTCAACTTTGTGAATCATAAAATGAACTTAGTATTAACAGCATTGTTGCCCATCTTGTTGTATCCTCACTGATTTTTTCAGCCCACAGAATCATTTCCTCCACTGCCTCTGGCCCATACACAATTGTTTTCTTTTTCAAACTGATGAAGGTTCAGTCAAACCTCTGCCTTATTCAGAAAAAGCCATTTGTAAGAGATCTAATGGTAAAATGCTTCTCATTATTTTTCTTACATATTTTGGTATTTAACAGAGAAGGCAAATAAATTAAAATAAGTAAATAAAATAAAATAAAACAAAACTTTGTTACTAGGTAGTAAAACTCTCCACAACTGAGTATTCAAGTTGTTCATGGATCAGCAAACATCCCAGATTGTCTGTAATTGAAAAAAAAAAATTTTGACACATTTCTATTAAAAAACCTTCCCCTTCATGAATGTTTAAACAAATTAACATGAACAAGAGTCAGTGATATGCATATCAAAAATGATTTTTAAAGCTGTAGTCAGCTAAAGCATGGAGAAACCAGTGTGCTAGTAGGTATTCTTTCTCAATTTCACACTAACAATTTCCTTAGTTCCTATTTCCCCCTTTCAAAGCAAGCACTTTGTCTTTTATCTTGGATGATTTTAGAGCTTTGGTCATTGCTAAGCTTTGCGGGTTTGCTAAAAACCAAGGTTGATTTTGCATGACTTTTGCCAGATGAAACTGGGACATTCTGTTCCACTAATTAGTCTATGGCTGTTTAACTAGTAATTAGTGGTGTCCCATAGACATCTATTAGAGGTTTCAGTTGAAGTGTGTATCCAGTGGGCTCAAGTCTACTAGCATGACTGTAGTGGTCCTCATTCTGTTATACAGGAAAAAACTATCAGTTCTGTATTCAGTTAAATCTGTGACTTTCAGCATTTTTGCCTTGGTATCTTCATCTTTAAATGGAGCAAAATGGAATCTAAATTCAATTATCCTAAAATATGCTCACGTCTTTTTTTTTTTTTTTTTGTCCTTACTAAGTAACAGCATCTGTAGACACGGCTTAAAAGACTAAGAGATCACACATCAAAGTATGATATATATGCAAGGTATAGGGTTTCTTTGGGCACTATACTAATAGAAGAAATCTATGTATTCTTAGTTCCAGGGCATGCACATCCTCTAGGATCACAGAGACTATCCATTTGTATTTTATTGAAATAACAAGAATGATCCTCCTCTCCCCTGAGATTTGGATGCTAGAGACAGCATCTTAGGATACTACAGACTGAGTCTCAATTAGCCTGGAACTTCCATATTTAAAGGGATCTTCTTTCAAGGAAATATGTACTGAGGTCACTGCTCTCTTATAAATCTCATTACATCCAGTTTAGATAAATAAAAGAAAAAAAAAGAAGGAGGAAAATGAAAGGAAAGGGAAAAGAGAGATGGAAGTAGATAAGTAGGAAAGAATATTAGAAAGAAGGGTAGAAAAATAGAATGGCCAAAAAAAAAAAAAAAGTCCNATTCATGCAAAAAATATCTATAGAGCTTCTACTATTTGATAGACAATGTTGGGGCTGAGCAAAGATGAGAAAAATGGAAATAAGCCAGACATCATAGAGCCTCTACTTTCTCCATTGACCTTTCTTTGATCTCCACCTCTAAGACTGATTTTGGTAAGTTGAAAGTCCCCTTCCCTGAAGTCTCTGACCCAGCTTCCTTCAACTTTGTGAATCATAAAATGAACTTAGTATTAACAGCATTGTTGCCCATCTTGTTGTATCCTCACTGATTTTTTCAGCCCACAGAATCATTTCCTCCACTGCCTCTGGCCCATACACAATTGTTTTCTTTTTCAAACTGATGAAGGTTCAGTCAAACCTCTGCCTTATTCAGAAAAAGCCATTTGTAAGAGATCTAATGGTAAAATGCTTCTCATTATTTTTCTTACATATTTTGGTATTTAACAGAGAAGGCAAATAAATTAAAATAAGTAAATAAAATAAAATAAAACAAAACTTTGTTACTAGGTAGTAAAACTCTCCACAACTGAGTATTCAAGTTGTTCATGGATCAGCAAACATCCCAGATTGTCTGTAATTGAAAAAAAAAAATTTTGACACATTTCTATTAAAAAACCTTCCCCTTCATGAATGTTTAAACAAATTAACATGAACAAGAGTCAGTGATATGCATATCAAAAATGATTTTTAAAGCTGTAGTCAGCTAAAGCATGGAGAAACCAGTGTGCTAGTAGGTATTCTTTCTCAATTTCACACTAACAATTTCCTTAGTTCCTATTTCCCCCTTTCAAAGCAAGCACTTTGTCTTTTATCTTGGATGATTTTAGAGCTTTGGTCATTGCTAAGCTTTGCGGGTTTGCTAAAAACCAAGGTTGATTTTGCATGACTTTTGCCAGATGAAACTGGGACATTCTGTTCCACTAATTAGTCTATGGCTGTTTAACTAGTAATTAGTGGTGTCCCATAGACATCTATTAGAGGTTTCAGTTGAAGTGTGTATCCAGTGGGCTCAAGTCTACTAGCATGACTGTAGTGGTCCTCATTCTGTTATACAGGAAAAAACTATCAGTTCTGTATTCAGTTAAATCTGTGACTTTCAGCATTTTTGCCTTGGTATCTTCATCTTTAAATGGAGCAAAATGGAATCTAAATTCAATTATCCTAAAATATGCTCACGTCTTTTTTTTTTTTTTTTTGTCCTTACTAAGTAACAGCATCTGTAGACACGGCTTAAAAGACTAAGAGATCACACATCAAAGTATGATATATATGCAAGGTATAGGGTTTCTTTGGGCACTATACTAATAGAAGAAATCTATGTATTCTTAGTTCCAGGGCATGCACATCCTCTAGGATCACAGAGACTATCCATTTGTATTTTATTGAAATAACAAGAATGATCCTCCTCTCCCCTGAGATTTGGATGCTAGAGACAGCATCTTAGGATACTACAGACTGAGTCTCAATTAGCCTGGAACTTCCATATTTAAAGGGATCTTCTTTCAAGGAAATATGTACTGAGGTCACTGCTCTCTTATAAATCTCATTACATCCAGTTTAGATAAATAAAAGAAAAAAAAAGAAGGAGGAAAATGAAAGGAAAGGGAAAAGAGAGATGGAAGTAGATAAGTAGGAAAGAATATTAGAAAGAAGGGTAGAAAAATAGAATGGCCAAAAAAAAAAAAAAAGTCCTTACCTGTGAGTCTTTGGGGAAAGTATATGAATGAACAGTTTACACAACCACAGTTGCAGCCAAAATTACCCTGCCTTATAAATAAATAAGTTTTTGATACCCTCTAAATTTCTTCTACCTTTCTCCTTGCCTTGATTTCTTGTTTGTTATGATTTTGTCTTGTCATTAATTAAAACTATTTCCCCTAATACCTCTTGTATACCTTCTTACTAAGTGAGGAGAGACTTCTGCCTCATCTTGACGTACCAAATAGTCCTTAGAGTTGGCAAAGTCTGTCCCTAAAATAAACAGATGAGGAAATAAAAGTAACTGGTAACTGGTAGTGTCAGAACTCTTTTTATCTTCTCCCCCCATATATATCACTGCCTCTACCCCACCCACCCTACCGGACCATCTCCCCATATTTAAATGCTTGTCATCTTCCATAAAATGTATGGAAAAGTCAACTCGTAGTGTATGTTCATAAAGAAAAAAAAATGGTGTTCAGGTAAAAGGAGGATCAATTTTATGTTAAATTAAGTCAGAGGGGAAAAATATTAAAATTTGCAGCAGAGGCAAAGAATGAAGATATGACATAAACACTTCAAGTCTACAGAAAATAAGCAAAGGGCTTTTTCCTTAAAATCCTCACAAACTCAATGTCTTAAGGTTAGTTGACTACAGAAACTTTTGTATTAAGACAGAGGTTTCTGGATGAAGTTATCTTATCTCTAGAAAATTCATTTCTGCTTTGAAATCCTTTTTCTCCCTCCTCTCTCCCTCTATCTCTTTGCTTCTTCTTTCCCCATATTGCACAAATTGCACAATTTCAGAGAGAAGAATCACCCTAACTACTTTGATTTCATTAAAATCAAGACAGTTGAGGACACATTCTAATACTATTAATGTTTAAAAGTTACAAAAATTGATTGCCTGTTTTACTCTTCATTTCTGTTTGATTATCCCCTTCTTCCAGAGATAAGTATTATAAATAAATACAGATTTAATCTCCAGAATCAACCAGCAAGGGAAAATGTGTGGTTCGCGTGAATGGAAGAAAAGATAGACACACACAAAAAAAGACCTCTCTCCCGAACAAACCTTTCATTTCCAAGCAGAAATAATTACAGTGATGGTCAGTGGGGATATTTGAGCAATTTACAGAGGTATAACAGTGGTTCCTATCAACACAGTTTTATATTCAGGGCAAGGCATAGAACTCTAGGTCCTGAAGCATTGCCTATAATCTTTATTTCATTTTTAGATGTTATGCTGTAATAAAATGTAAAAAGGGAATACATAAAAAGTTATAGAGGTGGGAAAAAACATGGTTTGAAGTTGTATGGCATTTCTTGACAGGGCATGTTCCTAAGGATATGCAGAGAATAACAAATGCCATTTGAAATAAGTACACTAGAGATCTGAAACTAGATTGAAAACCCAAGTCAATTTTCCTGAGTGTCATTTGATTAGCTTTCTTATATAGAATGGAGGTTTAAACAATGCTGGTATTCTGAGTACAGAGGTGCTTGGGAAAACAGTGAGAAATGGGTTCCTCCCACCAATTTCTTTCTGATGGTTTTGCAACATTATCTTTTCACATTCTTCCTGTGTTTTTGCAATAATCCATAAATGAAGCAATGTCAGAGAAAATGTGATTGATTGTGGGGAAGCACACATGCACATCCACGTGCAGTATGTTATTTTTCTATTCCCTTTCCAATTTGTCCCAGACTTGCTTCAGGCAAATACCTGTAGCCCTATTGCAGGTTTTTGGTAGGAAGATAGAAACAAAGTTCTCAGGCTTGAGGGGTGATCTTTGCACAGGTAACAAACAACTCAATTGTGCCCGGTGGCTATTTTCACATAGAGAGGATTTTCTCTTATTTTAGCCAAGATATTTATTCTGTTTTCTTAAGACAGTTTGGAAAGGAGGTCTAGATAGTGTCTAACAATTAGGTTTGGTATATATTTCCTGTATCATTTTCCAACCCTTTCTGTTTGTCTACATTGGACAGAACAGAAAATTTGTGCATTATCATGACCATGCTAGCCTGTAACCCAGGTGTAAACTGTTGTTTTTATTATTACTTTAGTAGGTTCTGCCTTCTATAATATATACATATATATACACACACACACATATATGTATATATAAAGTATTATTCCCTTTACTCTGGTTTCCTCCCCAAGAACAATCTGCCTCTACTTACATTCAATATTTTGCCCTCTGAAGTTATCCATGTCTCCTTGTTTTGTAGCAATTACATTCTGTTCCTGCCTTCAAAAGCTCTTACACTATTTGATTAATTTGTTCCTGTCCCTAGGAATCGTGTTCTGAAAGGACTGTTCTTGGGTTCCTAAACTTGAAGAATGTGCAAGAATGTGTGTGTCCAAATCTCAGAAGCTGAGTTCTGACAGTCTAGAGATATACATTGTAAATCAAGTTTAACTATTTGATGACCAATAGTCTATTTGTTATTTCAGTCTTCTATAAGACATTTCAGCTGCTGACAACTCTAGGCAAAAGATATTTAGTGAGACAGACACTTTTTGAAGCATTTGATTTTTGCCCAATGAATAGCTGAATATGTTCCTCAGACTAAGGGACTTTAATCTTTATCTTAGAGTCACTGCCCCTTAACAAGCACCTAATAAAGCCTGAAAATGCATTGCATGTGTTTCAAACACCCAAGTTTTTCTTAGACTGTGTCAGATCTTAGACACTCCCTTGTCCTTCTTTCCCTCTTTTTATAGCAGATGCTCCTGAACTCTGACAAGCAATAGTATTCTTGATATTCTTGACCAAAATGCTGTCACCTCACTCACACCGAATGGACATTTCAAAAGGATGTGGAATGACAGCACAGTTTATGGAGGGGAAATCGATGATATCTATTAACATGGGTGTCTGTTTGAAAATGACTGAACTCTACACTCAAATGCAGGCTTTATGGGAAAGGGTGGATTTCTGAGTTTAAAGTGGTAAATTGAATTGAATAACAGAGTGTTTGGATTATCCTGGAGAAAAACCTCCAAAGTAAAATAATTTATTTGATGAATTTGGCTATGTCTCCTGAATTGATTCCAAAATAATCTTTCAATTTTCCATTTTATTTTAATTATGTACAAAACTAAAATGTAATGAGAGGGTCTGTATCCCTGTACAATAAATTTGCCATGGATACTCTTCATAATTAGCACAGCTTCCCTTATTTATGTGAACTGAGCCATGATTCCCAAACTCTGATAATACCAGTATTTTTTTTTACCTTATACTTCACAGTGTTGTTGGCCAGATCTTAGCTGGACTAAAAAACTTAACTGTTGAAACTGTAGGGCAAAACCTTACAGAGGAGGACTGCTGCTGCTGCTGCTGCTAAGTCACTTCAGTATTTTTTTTTTTTTTTTTTAAAGGCAATTTAAACAGTGATTTACTCCAGTTACCAGTAACGGTTTTTAAAGAGAGGTGAGAAAACTGAAGAGAAGGAATAGGAGTGATTTGGTTTATAACCCGAGCATATTTGCTCTAATTCAGTTGGAGAAGCTTCACAAACTGACTACTGCACAAGTGCTGGTTAAAAAAACAACAACAACAATAAAATTAGTTCCCTGTGAACATTTTCAGATACTGAAAACACCACACAATTTGTAACACTTTGAAAAATACATACAATCCGTATCAATTCTCAAAGCCTGTCAGTGGAAAGTACCATTAGTTAACACAGTCACCATTACTTCCAAAAAAGAAAAGATAGCAGACCAACATGCCTGACATTGTTGGAGTTATACATTTCAAGGACTTGGATAAAATGATGTTTTGATTTTTCCACCTATGTTGTTTCTGCTAAAATAACATCAAAAGACATTCATATAAGACTACTGAAGAAATATCACCTTAACTTAGCATTATTAAAATTATGAGAACTAATTAAAGCACTTGTGTACCAAACACAGATACTATTAGTTTTAAAACTTGCTGAAATCGATTCATAATATAAAAACAATGAGGTTTTTTTTTTTTAAAAGTTATTCTTCTGAGGAGTCAGACAGTCCTAAGTCATTTTGGGTACATTTTATCATGTCCTCAAATAAGGCAGGTATATTGTTGCATATACTTTAAAAAAGGATGGAAAAATATTAAATTCAGATCCTCACTTATTAGAAACAGAATCTTCTCTAGGTAATTAAATTCTACAAGCAATTAAAAAATTGATGATGTTAAGATTTATCATGTGAATTTAAAAGTCAGCAAAATCGTAACTTTTTTTTACCTTATACTTCACAGTGTTGTTGGCCAGATCTTAGCTGGACTAAAAAACTTAACTGTTGAAACTGTAGGGCAAAACCTTACAGAGGAGGACTGCTGCTGCTGCTGCTGCTAAGTCACTTCAGTCGTGTCCGACTCTGTGTGACCCCATAGACGGCAGCCCACCAGGCTCCCCCATCCCTGGGATTCTCCAGGCAAGAACACTGGAGTGGGTTGCCATTTCCTTCTCCAATGCAGGAAAGAGAAAAGTGAAAGTGAAGTCACTCAGTCTGTCCGACTGTTAGCGACCCCATGGACTGCAGCCCACCAGGCTACTCCGTCCATTGGATTTTCCAGGCAAGAGTACTGGGGTGGGGTGC
>SJYX01002931.1:262303-276028 GCA_006410675.1 Oreotragus oreotragus | reverse complement strand
GTATATATATATATATATACATATACATAGTGTCATCAGCAATAAGAAAGAATAGCAGAAGGATCGAATGGCATAGTTACTTTTAATTGTAGCATCAGCCCAATAATTACATAGATAATATTTGAAACTGCAAAATCTATTTAGAGTGGTGCTTGTGCATAGGGTTCGGCAGTGTCTCCCCACCTTCAAAATTTAAGTCCACTTAGAACCTTAGAATGCAGTTGACCCTAAGTGTAATGACTGGTCTCCTCATAAAAAGGCCATGTAAAGTCACACAGAAAAGAAAGCCATGTGAAAATGCACATAAAGATTGAAATGATGTAGCTACAAGCTAAGGAACACAAAGGATTGCCAAGAGACAATAGAAGTTAAAAAGTGACAGGAAAGAAATCTTCCCTAGAGGCTTTAGAGGAACATAGCCCGGTTCACAGCTTAATTTTGGAATTATAGAATTCAAATCTGTGAGAGAATAAAGTTCTGTTGTTTATTAAATTACCCAGCCTGTGATAATTAATTATGGCAGCCCTAGGAAATTCAGACAGTTCATGACTGCTTTTTCTTATGTCTTTGATAAAAGTAGGGTATATATTCTTGCCCACCAAATATTTAGTTTAGCAATAGAGATGGACAGGGCTTCAGCTTAAGTCTAATAAGTGATCAACTCAAAAAACATATTTACTATGATATATGAGTGTGTGTGTTTGTATGTGTGTGTGTGTTGTTGTTGTTGCTTAGTCATATCTGACTTTTTTACAAACACATGGACTGTAGCCCACCAGGCTCCTCTGTCAGTAGCATTTCTCAGGCAAGAATACTGAAGTGGGTTGTCATTTCCTCCTCCAGGGGATCAAAGCCAGAGATCAAACCTGCATCCCAGCATTGGCAGGCAGATTCTTTACCACTGAACCCACATATGTATGTGTGTGTGTGTGTATAATAAATTTATTTTAAAAACTATTTTTTTCATGTTTAGATGTGCTTAGATGTCAATCATGTCTATTAGGGGCTTCCCTAATCTGCCTAAAGAATTCCTAAAGAATCTGCCTGCTATGCAAGAGACCCAGGGAATGCTTGTTCGATCCCTGGGTCAGGAAGATACTCTGGAGGAGGGCATGGCAACCCACTCCAGTATTGTTGCCTGGAGAATCCCATGGACAGGGGAGACTGGTGAGCGACAGTCCACAGGATCACAAAGAGTTCATGCAACTGAAGCCACTGAGCACTCACACACATGTGCATGTCTGTTAATGAGTAGAGAGTGGATTAAGTTTCCATAACAGATCTCAGTGTTTTGAAACAAAAATTGTTATTTTTTGCTTATGAGACATATCCATTCTGTAAGGATAGGAGACTCTTCTTTGCTTATCCTCACCCTGAAACCCTGTTTAAAAGGGCAAGATGTCTGAAGTGTCTAGAATATTGTACTTACACTTATAACCTGCTGGAAAGAACAGTACATGTTATTTACTTAACTTAGAGACCAAAAAGAATGGTCCCATCATGATCTCAAAGGCAGAAAGAAAATAAAACCTGATGAAGAGTATGCATAATCATAGCATCATGTGTTGTTACTCTTTTACTGCTTCATAATTTTATGCTGTAGGATAATGTGGTACTCAAATTTTGTTGGCTGATGCCCTGGTAGATTGTATTTGCCAAGCTAACTAATCAAGAAGCATACCTCCAGTCTCTGGATGAAATAAGTTTCTATTTTGCATTTGGTCTTGGACTTCCCCAAGAAGCAGCTCAGAGGTAAAGAATCCACCTATTATGATGCAGATGCAGGAGATGTGCATTTGATCCCTGGGTTGGGAAGATCCTCTGGAGGGAGAAATGGCAATCCACTCCAGTGTTCTTGCATTGGACATGACTGAGTACACAAGCTTGTGATTCTACCTTCCTTAAAGCTGAATTATATTTGGTAATATAATACCATTATGAGAAATATCAGCAGGAATTTGGAATATCATAAAGAATTGTGATATACAGTGTAATAAACTTGGTATTTTTCTCATTCTTTGCATTTATTACTGCATTTGGAATTTTGAAATTATTGATACTTTTTTAAAAAAGATGAGCGAATTAGGTGAATTTTTAAAATCATGGAGATACATGAGGAAACCAAAAAATTTGGGTTCCTATAACTAAGAAAATGCAAAAAGGTGATTTGATGATCTTTAATTTATGACTGTCTACGAACAGTAGTTTTCTGCAGAAGATGTTGTCTAGCGGGGTTTTTTTTTTAAATCCATTTTAGACTTGCAGACATCAAAAAATAAGCTTATGGTTACAGAAGGGAAATGTGTAGGAGAAGCTAGGGATTAACATATACATACTAGAATTAATAAGAGAGATAACAAATAGGGACTTACTTTATGGCACGAGGAACTCTACTCAATATTCTATAATAACCTATATGAGAAAAGAATCTGAAAAAGAATGAATATACGTATATGTATAACTGAATTGTTTTGTTGTGCATCGGAAACTAACAGACCATTGCAAATCAACTATATTCCAAAAAAAATAAATAAATATTATTTTGTATTATTTTCTTTTTAACTCTAACACAGCATGGAGAAAAGTCTTCAAATGATACTTCCAAACTGACTCAAGGAGAGCCTCCCATACCTCAGGTGAAAGTCCTAATGAAAAAGTTAACAATACTGTCACAGTTGAAGTACTTCACAGAGTGAAGGAATCTCACCAATCTCTTGACAGGAAGTCCGCATCTCCACTTACTGACTCATGTACCAGAAGCTTCACTTGCTAATGTTCTTCAACTGAGATATATCAGGTTTTTATCTATCATCAAGTCACATTCTGTCACGTGAACTGATTTTGACATGAGTTTAAACTGGATAGGCACCTTTCCCGAAATTATGTCAAATTCTGTTTTTTATTTGGCCAATGCATAGTCTCTATCAAGGAGAGAGCTACTAAATAGAAGCTATATTTTTAAATTTAATGTACAATACCTTTCAGAGAAAAAAAATACTGTTAAATGGAGGCTTAAAGAATTTAAAGCAATAAAAGTATAATATGAGAGTGATAGACCCTGAAATGTAGCCACATTTTATGTGCATCATATCATGTGGCTATCATCTTGTGTATATCTAGGTAAGACACAACCTTTCCTTCTCTTTACTTCGAGGAGCTCACATACTCATCTCAGAGTAAGATAAAGTTGAAAATGCCTTTTATAATGATTTCAATTGTTCAGCAATGAATAGTCAGAACTGTGAGAGATGAAATTCACATTTTTGACAAAGAAAATTGTATATTAACTCATTATGCTGTAGACCTAAGTGAATATATATATATGGCACTCCACTCTAGTACTCTTGCCTGGAAAATCCCATGGATGAAAAAGCCTGGCGGGCTGCAGTCCATGGGGTCGCTAAGAGTCGGGCACAACTGAGTGACTTCACTTTCACTGTTCACTTTCATTCATTGGAGAAGGAAATGGCAAACCACTCCAGTATTCTTGCCTGGAGAATCCCAGGGATGGAGGAGCCTGGTGGGCTGCCATCTATGGGGTCACACAGAGTCAGACACGACTGAAGTGACTTAACAGCAGCAGCAGCATATATATATGCATTGACTTTCTTTCCTTCCCTCCCTTCTTTCTTTTATTTTTCTTTTCTTTTTTTTTTAATATGGGCAATAGAACTTCTAGTTTTGTTAAGAAAAAAGAACCAAAAACACAACATAAATAAATAAATAAATAAAAGACACACACAAACTGAATCTAGTAGGGCTCACCATATAATAGATTTTTAGACTTCTGTATATACTTCTGTAAGAAAAAAATACCTGTGTTTCTATGATATTGTGATTTTTTCTATTTGAGTAAAGAATAATATCATTTTAAATATAAAGTATGAAGCATTGCTATTGTTTTTTCCCATCAAAATAACATAAGCATTTATGGCATTATCAGGGGAAAATGGAATATAACAGAATGGTGGGGCTGGGCAAAGAGGTCAGGTCTCTGGGAACCACTCTTTTCTATATCATTTACTGCTGAAATGACCTTTGTCAAATCATTACAGTTCCCTAGGGCTCACTTTCCACCTCATTCAATGGCTAGATATAATGAAACTCCTATTAAAATAACTTAGCTAAATATCACTTATAGGATATTTTATCTTCTTCACTCATTCCTGTATCACGGAATAGGGACTAGGGGAAATACAGTAAATATGTTTAAAATTACATTTAGGAAATATATTAGAGCAAAACTTTCACTTGTCTGCCTTATTTTGAATTCATCCATTTTGTTGCTTACATATATGAAACCTCTACAATCCTATATAATTCTAGACTCTTCATTTCATTTCAAGTGAGTAAAAATACTATTGTTCCTATTAGATTTTGTGATAAATGTGGTAAAGGCACATTTTCTAAACGTATAAACTTTCATAGGTATAAAAATTCTTAACATTGGAGCATAGCAGTCTAGTTCAAGGAGGAGAAATAGGAAGAGGAGAAGGAGGAAGGAAGCAGGGAAGAAAAGAACTGAGAAAGTAGCAAAATAAGAAGCAACATGAGGTCCCAAAACACCCAAAATCTAATGCAAAAGCCTAACAATAAAAAACATTGCTTTAAAAAAAAAAGTATCAAAGAAAATTCCATAAATTCTGCTTGTTCCATTTAACTTAAATTGTAAAAATTTTAGCTAGTTGTTTTTCCAACTCAAAGGAAATAAAAATCAGGAAATGCTAACAGTGCTTTCAGAGATACTGAATGAGACATGACTAACTCTAATCCAGGAAAAAAGCATGTGTGGCTGGGTTGGAGGGGGAGGACTGACATCTGACATTTTTTTAAAATGCAGCCAGAGAATATTGTGAATTTTAATAAAGAGCAATTCTACTTTGTGCATTTATTTATTAATATCCAAAGCATACACAGGTCATTATGTGAAGGTACAAATAATGATGAGACTTGATATATTTATTCAAAGAAAGTCAATTGAAAGAAAAAATCCTAATACAAAAAGGGTACAACAATGCATCTAGGAATATATTTGAGACTATCTATGTAATCAAAGTTGAGATTCCTAACTCAAATGCAGATTTTATGTTATATGGCACTTTAATAATCAAGGACAACAGTGGGTTTTACTGAGTATAACAATAAGAAAGTCAATGACATATATGTGTAGGTGCTGGAGTTTCATTTGCCATAGTGACAAGGACCACGGAAATGTGCCACATATGCCCAATACTAGCAGAATAGGGACAAAGACAATTGTATTGTTTCTGGGGGCTCTGAGAAAGATTTTTTGGAGATGGTTGTTCACTCTTCTGGACAAATAAAAGATGGGGAAGTCAACGGATGCTGGTTTGGTGTAGTTTCTTATAAGCAGATGGGCTTCTCTCTAGGCATCAGTGACCAGAACTGTGGTTTGTAGTGTTACTATATGTGAAGAATACATGTGTATTGATACAGGGAAGATAGGTATAGTATTGGACTGGTTACCTATGCACATACCAGAAGCTCAATTAATCAAATACAATTTTGAAAGCAAAACCTCTACAGTATTGTCATTTACCCATCATATTGAATAGTATAAGAACAATAGTTGAATCTTGGATTCATGGGCATGTGACAAGAACATTTTCAAAAAAGAAGAGGAAAGTTACACCTATTAAAAGGTTGATTTTATTTCAGATATCTAGTTACCTGGCACTATTAGAGGGACAAAACTTATTTGTTGATGTCCAGTTTCTCAGTCTTGTCTAGCTCTTTGCCATCCCATGGACTGTAGCATACCAGGCTTGCCGATGCTTCACCATTTCTTGGAGTTTGCTAAAATTCACGTCCATTGAGTCAGTGATGCCATCCAACCATCTCATTCTCTGGTGTCCCCTTCTCCTCCTGCCTTCAATCTTGCCCAGAATCAAGGTCTTTTCTAATGAGTTGGCTATTTGTATCAGGTGACCAAAGTATTGGAGTTTCAGCTTCTGCATAAGCCCTTCCAATGAATATTCAGGACTGATTTCCTTTAGGATTGATTGTTTTGATCTCCTTACTCTCCAAGGGACTCTCAAGAATCTTATCCAACACTAGAATTCAAAAGCATCAATTCTCAGTGCTCAGCTTTCTTTATAGTCCAGCTCTCACATCTGTACATGACTCCTGGAAAAACCATAGCTTTAACTAGATGGACCTTTGTTGGCAAAGTAATGTCTCTGCTTTTTAATATGCTGGCTAGGTTGGTCATAACTTTTCTTCCAAGGAGTTGCTGCTGCTAAGTTGCTTCAGTCATGTTCGACTCTGTGCGACCCCATAGACGGCAGCCCACCAGGCTCCCCCGTCCTTGGGATTATCCAGGCAAGAACACTGGAGTGGGTTGCCATTTCCTTCTCCAATGCATGAAAGTGAAAATTGAAAGTGAAGTCGCTCGGTCGTGTCTGACTCTTAGCAACCCCATGGACTGAAGCCTACCAGGCTCTTCTGTCTGTGAGATTTTCCAGGCAAGAGTACTGGAGTGGGCTGCCATTGTCTTCTTCCAAGGAGTAAGTGTCTTTTAATTCCATGGCTGCAGTCACCATCGGCAGTGATTTTGGAGCCTAAGAAAATAAAGTCTGCCATTGTTTCCATTTTTTTTCCCCATCTATTTGTCATGAAGCAATGGGACCAGATGCTATGATCTTAGTTTTTTTGAATGTTGAGTTTTAAACCAGTTTTTCCACTCTCCTCTTTCATCTTCATCAACAGAATCTTAATTTCCTCTTTGCTTTCTGCCATAAGGGTGTCATCTACATATGTGAAGTTATTGATATTTCTCCCTGAAATCTTGATTCCAGCTTGTGCTTCATCCAGTCCAGCATTTGGCATGATGTACTCTGCATAGAAGTTAAATATGCAGGGTGACAATATACAGCCTTGACATTCTCCTTTCCCAATTTGGAATCAGTCTGTTGTTCCATGTCTGGTTCTAACTGTTGCTCCTTGACCTGCATACAGGCTTCTCCAGAGACAGGTAAGGTGCTCTGTTACTCCCATCTCAAATTTTCCATGGTTTGTTGTGATCCACACAGTCAAAGGTTTTAGTGTAGTCAATGAAGCAGAAATAGATGTTTTTTGTTTTTTGTTTTTTCTGGAATTCTCTTGCTTTTTCTATGATCCAAAGAAAGTTATGGCATAAAAGAATGTCTACAAGATAAGAAATAAATCAAAGAAAATAAACCATGGAGTCATTCTATCCATACTTCTCAAACCTTCCACAATACAAAGATCATGAGCAGCTCCAAGAAAAAGTCATTGAATGAATTATTAGTAGTTGGAAGAGAAGTGTCATAGCTGAATTGGGAACCCATCAAAAAGCATGGGTTCAGTATTTAGAAAGGGTCCTTCAGTGGACAGAATATAGGGTTTGGACTTTTTTAAATAGGAAAATAAAAACTCCTTCATTAAAAAAGCTCCCAGTCCTCTCTAGATTTTATAATATTATTAACAAAACAGTATATTTCCTACACTTTATAGTCCATACTTTGGAGAAGGCAATGGCAACCCACTCCAGTACTCTTGCCTGGAAAATCCCATGGATGGAGGAGCCTGGTAGGCTGCAGTCCATAGGGTCGCTAAGAGTCGGACACAACTGAGCGACATCACTTTCACTTTTCACTTTCATGCATTGAAGAAGGAAATGGCAACCCACTCCAGTATTCTTGCCTGGAGAATCCCAGAGATGGGGGAGCCTGGTGGGCTGCTGTCTATGATGTTGCAGAGAGTCGGACATGACTGAAGTGACTTAGCAGCAGCAGCAATGGAGTCCATACTTTGTGAGAGTATCAAGGTATGAAGGGGTTAATAATAATAATAAAAAAGAAAATATCTGTTAGAAAAACATTTCCTATTTAGGAATGAAGATAAAATTTCTGGCTGTTGTGGTTGTGAGTCACTGCACACCCTGAGAGAAGTGGTCTCAATACGAAGGAGACTTTTTATTTGTGTTCTTACTTTTTGCTTATGTGAGTACACACATACACACATGACATAAAACCACAGGTGATTCTATCTTTATTTTGTATGTTCACTATTAAGCTAGTCTGGAACAAATCTTAGTCCTTATGATGATCATCATAAGGCCAAAGGGGGAAAAAAAAAAAATCTAACACTTACCTAGTTAGACAAACCTTTCTCTTTTTTTGGTATTGACTTAAAGCTCTAAAAAGATCACTATTATAAACAATGGAGATAGAGGTAATATGAGATTGCTTAATTAGAATACATTTTACAAATCTTCTACTATTAGGTTTTCCTTGGTGTCTTCACAATCTTTTCATTTATATCTGAAACTTGAATGACTCCGTTCAGTCAATTTTCCACAAAGAAGAGGAGGCAAAGTGTTACTCTGGTTTGCTTTTGTTTGTTCGCTTTTTATTATTTTATTGTTTGCTTCATAAGAGTCAGTGTGTGTGTGTGTGTGTGTGTGTGTGTGTATGTGTGTGCAAGCCCAAATAGAGTACTTCAGGCTGCCCAGAGGTACAAAAGTGAAGCAGCAGGCTGGAGGAAACGTCTTTTAATTTCATGGCTGCAGTCACCATCTGCAGTGATTTTGGAGCCCAAGAAAAGAAAATCTGTAATTTCTTCCACTTTTTCCCTTTCTATTTGCCATGAAATGATAGGACCAGATGCTATGATCTTAGTTTTTTTAATGTTGAGTTTCAAACCAGCTTTTTCACTCTTCATTTTCATCCTCATCAAGTGGTTCTTTAGTTCCTTGTCACTTTCTGCCATTAGAGTGATATCATCTGCATATCTGATATACTTACAGAAACTTACCAAATATAATATCTGAGACCATCTAATTTATGTATAAGTTATATGCTGTGACTTCATAAGAAAAAGAGAATTAGAAATAACATTCTCAAGAAAATAAAGTTGTTATGGTAACTATTTTTCATAGATAAACTGCATCTTTATTTTTGTACAGAGAAAGACCAAGTTGGAACATGGAGCAAGGCCAAATTTTTTCTTGAAATAATTACCTGTGCCCATCTCAACACATGAAGAAATGAATAACCAGAATTCTCAAGTTCTACACCAAACATCATGTCAGAAATAATTACCAATTTTCCAACTTAAATAGTGTGAAAAGTATTTCAGTAATATACCCCAAATTATATACATTTAAAAGTTTTTGACAAACACATTTCATTACATATTTATCTTATGTCTATATTTAGACAACACATGGCATGCTCAAAGCTTCTGATAGAAGATTGCTTTCTTACTCACCAAAGATATGTGAGAGACTCTTTGCCCACAAAGAACGAAGAGAATTTTCCCTGGGTAAATTTGGATATCTTATCTTGGATCTTCTACATCTTTCCATGTCCTACACAGCCTGTGTTCATGAAAGTTTTCCTTGGACAACTAGCACTTTGCTTCAAGATCATTATCACCTCTAGTGAGTTACTGTCAGTCTAAGCTTCCAGGACTGTGGTGCTTCACTTCAGTGAAGTCACTTCAGTCATGTGTGATTCTTTGTAACCCTGTGGACTTTAGCCCACTAGTTTCCTCTGTCCACGGAATTCTCCAGACAAAAATACTGGAGTAGACTGTCAAGCCCTCCAAGGGCCAAGACTGTGGTAGGTACTTCTGATTGGCTCTATGATTTGTTTATGTAAATACAGTTTCTCTCTCTCCAATTTCAAAGTCCTTGTGTGGCTGTTCTTTGTCATGTCTGATATTCTCTTCTGTCCTATGGCCATGAGGAGAATTATATTTTTGGAAAAATATGTTTTGATTTCACCCCAGTTGAACATTGTTTCCCAGTCCTCTATGGAAGACACAGCATCACTTACTTTGCAAACACAATTCCATGTGCTTCCAGAAGCAGTATTATGCTACTTGCCCACAGTGGTATCTGCAAGGTTCAAGTTTCACATGGAACTCTAAAAACCCATTTGAAGATCATTAAGTGGTCAGCCAATCATTTAAATATTTAGAAGCATTATCTTCCACATCACTAGGTAAGTGAAGGAATAAAGGTCACTAAATTATCAATACTTTGCATATCACCCCTCTGACTTCCCTCCCTTAAATACAAATGATCTTGTACATGCAGACTTCACTTAGTAGAAAAGTCACCTTTGCCTCTATCATCATCCCTCCAGAAGAGCAAATTTGAGACAGAGTGCAGGCTGCCAGACGGCCACTTCCATTACTGTCTCCTCAGGCCACAAATACAATATATCTATGTAACTAGTTCACGTGTTTATATAAACACTTCACAACACACAATCAATCACTTCTTTCCAGCCAGCACTTTTCTTAGAGAAGTATATGTCCCTGACCTAGTAGAGACTACATGTAACTCCTTTCTTTCATGAACTCAGAGTTTAATGGGCCAAACACAACAATGGCACAGATGAGCAATTTCAAGAATTCTCATTATAACCAAGATCTCCACTAGAGAGGTTCAGAGGACCTGTGTCAGAGCACACATCCTGCCTTTAAAGGTATATTTCTTATACAAAGCAATACAAACAACAAAACACGCAATGCCAACAGCCTTCTCCAAAGGTCAAAAGAGTTTATCAGTCTTCTAATAACTGTAAAACTCTGTGTGAGGAGAAATTTGCAAGTTTCTACCTTCCAGAATGTTAACTTCAGTAATAGTAAAACCTGTGCAATAAGCTTGACTGCCATCTGTAGTCTGGGGGAGTAAAATCAGAGACTTTATGGGTATATACATCATTTTAACTAAAATTATATCTAAGTAATATTTTATAGTGTTTTATATTTAAAATTTTTCATTTTTCAATTGTTCTCTGTAGGTATGCCACCTCTGCTCTCATTCCTTCTTATTGCTTCCAGATTAATTTATAATTACTTTCTTTGTTTTAGACTGAAAACAACAAACGAGAGCTGAGATTAGTGAAGTGTGCTTTAAGACCAGTAAGCTCTATCAAGAAATACAATTTGCCCTCTGTAGACACAATATCTGCAGAAACAAAACAGAAAACATTTTCACCAAATCAACACTAACCACAGCATAGCCTGCATGGGGGAAGCAGATATACATTATCACAACACTAAGGAGCATAAAACCACTGATCCTGCCATTGCAGAGTCATAAAATCCGGTCTTCTATTTGAAAAATGTTTAATAGTGGACATTTGAATGCCTCTTCTCAAGGAATGCCTGGGTACAAGGGACTGAATAATTACATCTGGCAAAATATGGAGAATCATCATGTCAGAGAAAGCAGATGGCCTCCCCACCACTCAAATACCCCAAATTCAAACAAGTGCAATGCATTTTGACAATGTGACAGCTGATGGAGAAAAAGCATTTCATTCAATTTTGAACAGAAACCAAAATCTGAAGATGAACACAGGGTTCTTCCATGAACAGAAGTGTCAGTTCCCTTCAGATGTTCTTCACTGAGGTTAAGGGGCTACTACTGGACTGGTCACCCAAAGTGTTGCCATATTTTCTGGTACTAAATAGAGCTTAATGAAAAATTCTAAATGAATCAGAGTTCAGGCTCATCAGAGGCAGGGCATCACCTTTGTGAAGAGAGTCACTGGAGGATAATATTAAGAATGGCTGTGAATTCTCTGGTGCCTGAGAAAAGATGCCCTAAAATGTTATTAAAATTACCACCTGGAATACACATCAAATCAAAGAGATGATTCTGTTTCTAAGTTAGTTAAACACATAATGACAGCATATGTGAAACTATTATCAATCATATGCAATTTCTCTTACTTTGCAAACACAATTCCATGTGCCTTCAGTAGCAATATTATGCTACTTGCCCACAGTGGTGACTGCAAGTTTCAAGTTTCACATAGAACTCTAAAAGTTCCTCTTTTTGACAATTTGTCAACTTCCAAGAGATATTTCTCAACATTCAAGTAGGAAATTGGAACAATTATCCAGAAAATTTAGGGCAAAGTTCTTGCTCCATATGGGGAAAAAAATAGAAATTAACTTAAGAAAGGACATGGGACTCAGAAATGCAATGCTTGATTGTCCTTCTGGATTTGCCACTTAGATTTAAATGCATATGCTTCCATTCTCTAATACAGACATAGAAGAACGATAAATCTAACTACAAATATTGAAATAATGAAAATTAAATGAGAATGTACAACTCTTTAGGAAAAGCACAAAATTACTGATCAATGTAAAAATCTCAGAATTCTGGGTCCCATTAAATCTTTTACTCATTTCCCAAGCAAAGTCACCTGCATCTATGACTTCAGTCACCACAAACATACTGAGAAATCCTGAGTCCTTTTCTGAGAAAGATCTTTCTTAAAGACAAATATATGACCCCCTACTCTAGAGCCCCACCTTAATCTCATCATGCTTAGCCTTAAACTTGACCTCTAAACCTGCCAGGTCTCTACAACTCCTACTGAGGGTAAAAGGCAGACGGAGATGCTGCTGTTCATGTTCAGTTGTTCAGTCGTGTTCAGCTCTTTACAACACCATTGACTGCAGCATTCAGGTCTCCTTGTTCTTCACCATCTCTCAGAGTTTACCCAAACTCATGTTCATTGAATCAGTGATGCCATCCAACCATTTAATCTTCTGTCATCCCTTTATCCTGCCTTCAATCTTTCCCAGCACCAGGGTCTTTTTCAATGAAATGACTCTTTCCATCAGGTGGCCAAAGTTTTGGAGTTTCAGTTTCAGCATCACTCTTTCCAATGAATATTCAGGATTGATTTCTTTTAGGATTTCCTTTAGGTTTTCTACTTGCAGTCCAAGGGACACTCAAAAGTCTTCTCCAGCACCACATTTCAAAAACAGATATATCCATTTGAATACAGAGTTCCAAAGAATAACAAGGAGAGATAAAAAGCTTTCCTAAGAGAACAATACAAAGAAATAGAGGAAAACAATAGAATGGGAAAAATGAGAGATCTCTTCAAGAAAATCTGAGATACAAAGGGAAAATTTCATGCAAAGATGGGCACAATAAAGGACGGATGGCGATGAGGGGATAATTTATCATCATAAACACTAAATTGGTTTCATTGTTTTTTGTCTGTTTTATTTTATTATCTCTAAAGGCGGGAACATGCAAAGATGGGCTCGATAAAGGACAGAAATGGTGTGGACCTAACAGAAGCAGAAGATATTAAGAAGAGGTGGCAACAATACACAGAAGAATGTACAAAAAAGATATTCATGACCCAGATAATCATGATGGTGTGATCACTCATCTAGAGCCAGACATCCTGGAATGTGAAGTCAAGTGGGCCTTAGAAAGCATCACTATGAAAAAAGCTAGTGGAGGTGATGGAATTCTAGTTGAGCTATTTCAAATCCTGAAAGATGATGCTGTGAAAGTGCTGCACTCAATATGCCAGCAAATTTGGAAAACTCAGCAGTGGTCACAGGACTGGAAAAGGTCAGTTTTCATTCCAATCCCAAAGAAAGAAAATGCCAAAGAATGCTCAAGCTATTGCACAATTGCACTCATCTCACATGCTAGTAAAGTAATGCTCAAAATTCTCCAAGCCAGGCTTCAGCAATACGTGAACCGTGAACTTCCAGATGTTCAAGCTGGTTTTAGAAAAGGCAGAGGAACCAGAGATCAAATTGCCAACATCTGCTGGATCATGGAAAAGGAAAGACAGTTCCAGAAGAACATCTATTTCTGCTTTATTGACTATGCCAATGCCTTTGACTGTGTGGATTACAATAAACTGTGAAAATTCTGAAAGAGATGGGAATACCAGA